>JZSA01005584.1:0-37298 GCA_000956155.1 Cotesia vestalis | reverse complement strand
GGCTTAAAAAAATTTAATTTCGTTCAAAAAATTTTAACTTCATTCAAGAAATTTTTAGTCTTCCTCAAGATTTTCTTAATTTAAGAAAATTTACGCTTGACTCAAGACTTTTTTTCTTTCTGTGTATCAATATAAACATAAATATATTTTATTAATTACCCGCAAGTCAGCCTGGTGAACTTTAAGTAATTTGTTTGGATTTTTCGGTTACGTTTTACAAACTTAATGCAAGTGGACCTTTCCCATTCACGAATGGCTTGTTTTATTGTATTACGTTGTGTTTCACTAAAAACATTGTCAATTTCGTACGGAATTATACCATGATCCCAAAGTTTTTCTTTGTCTTTCATCGCGACTGTTCGTCGTGCTCGTTCAAAGTATACATTTTCATCATGTGTATCAGTTATAAAATATGAATAGACTACAAATAGTTGAATAAGAAAAATTTGGATCACAAAAATTTGGGAAATCAGCCCCATGTTTTATCTGAAATTTAAAGTATCGACTAAAGAAATAATGATAAAAGCAAACGGTAGAATATTTTTTTTTATATAATTATTAAAATCATCATCAGGTACTTACTTGCAGTATTTATCACTAATTAATTCTTATTCAAATTATTAATATTCTCAATATTGAATCAAGCTCAAGTTTCTCACTGAAGTCAACAGGTGTGTCGTTTTAAATAAATTTTTATTTTTTTCGTTGAAGAATATTTGGAAATAAAACCAATTTAAAAGCAATTAATGTACAAAGTATGAGCTATATGTACTTGTTATTGATCGTGTAAAAAAAATAAAGCTATTAAATGTAATAAAAAAATAATCATTGATCGTTACTTAGAAACTGATAGATTTTTTAATAGCGACGTGGTCGTCAATGATACTGCGTATATAATGGAACTTTTATTTTTTATCAACGTTGGATTAGAAATAAGAAGAATTGCTCTATTTTGAGTTTTGACTCTATAGAATAAAATAGCAGCCACAAAACTCAAGTAATCAATTGAGATATGTTGTTTTATCGTGACAATAATTGTCGCGACAATTAAAAAAAAATCGGTTAAATTTGGACAACATACTGTGATTGAAGATTTTATTTTTCAACAACGATATTGAATTAAAGACGTATTATTGAGTTATTTATTTTTAATAACATGGGTAATCAATAACGAAAGATTATAAAATAATAATGGTGCTAGTAGTAATAATCTGAATTTCTATTAATGTAAAACTTTAGTATATGAGAATAATAATCAATATTTTATGTAAAAAAAAATGTGGAAACTCGGTTGACCCCAAAGGCCATCCCTGCAACTTTCCGCTAATTCCATATCTAAGCGCTTAAAATTGCACTTTTATGACGTTTTTGAGCTCAAAAATAAAATTTATGTGTTATTTTGAGCTCTTCGAGCTCAAAGAGATAGCTTTTCTGTACTTTTGAGCTTTGCGAGCTTAACCCTCAGGGTACGGACTATAAAAAAGTTACGTTCAGTACGGACATGGGTTAGCCTAACCCGGTGACTTTGATTGGGTGTATATCGAGCTGTACTTTGTCAATTTGAATAAATTTTTTTTCTATTTTGTGTAAAATTGTCTCAAAAATATGTTAGAATTGTCAGATTAATCATTTAACTGATTGAAAAAAAATTATAATGAAAAATGTGAACGGGTCTTGAAATTTTTTTGTAAAAAAACGTTTTTTTTTTCAAAATGCTGTAACTTTTTGAGAAAACAAAAGATATTAACATTGTATAACTCGCGTTTGAAAGGTAAAAAGTAGTTCTTTCAAATGTCCATAACGGTTTTTTGATTTATTCCAAAAACTATATTTTTTTTGAAAAATGAAAATACGCGTTTTTTCGAGTTAGCGAAAAAACGTTGTTTCGTTGATTTATGATGATAAAGGTTAAAAATAATGACTTTGAGCGTAAAAAAATTGTTTCTCAGATATTGTTGAGTAGTATCATATAAATAAATACCAAAAATAATTGTTAAAGAGGAATATTTATTATCAAAAGCTTACAAAAGTCATATTACATAGTATTGCCGCACTCGCAGCACAGTTTCGCTACGTGCTCTTTACACATCGCCTTATGACATCTAAGACACTTATAATACGTTTTTCGGTCAAGGGAGCTTGGACATAAGTTACATCTCTTTTGCTTTGGAAGTCTATTGTCGACAAACTCATCGCGAATGTCCATTTCTTCTGGCAACTCACGAGAATCCAAAAACTCTTCAATCGTATTTCGCAGACCTATCCTCAGAGTAGGTTTTGCCAATCTTTTAATCAAAGTAGGTTTAACTAATTGCAACGCCAGCTCTCGAAGATAATCGAGTCGTTTCAGAGGTGCATTGAATTGATTAAGATTGTATAATATAAAAGAATTAACGCCAGCCTGATCGAGCATTCCATAAAAAGATCTAACAGGCCATCTACTTGTCTTGCGAGCTGTCGTGTATTTATGACATTTAAAATCATAACAATCGGTGCCGCCTTTGGTCTTGTTGTAGAATTCAATCATTTCCGGTTTTCCACTTCGTTCATCTATTTTACCTGTTTGATGTATCGACGATAAAACTAATACAATTTTTTTTTTCTTAGGATTGTATGACAGCAAGGTTTTTTTTTCTAAGTAACAGAATCTAATATTCGGAGTATCTTTGGATAAATTTTTGAATTGAGCAGGAATTTCTCGTTTATTTTTTTTTATTGTACCTATCAAAGATAAATTGTGCTCTTTTTTCATCATTTCTACAAGGGACAAAGAGGTAAACCAATTATCGCAAGTTATATTACGTTCGGTGTTTTACAATGGCTCGCTCAATTTGCGCACGTAATACGTAGGAATCGATTCGCCTTCTAATCTATCAGTAACAGTTCCGCAGTAAGGGATCGCGTTGATCATATAGTGAGTGGTTGCATCATTCAAAGAAATGATTTTTAAACAATACTTGTCTGGTTTAGAGGGGATGTACATTTTAAAAGAGCATCGACCTCGAAAAGAAAGCAACTGCTCATCAATAGTGGTATTTGTGCCGGGCTCGTAGTTGTCCATACAATTTTTAATAAATATTTCCCAGATCTCTCGTATGTGTGTGAATCGATCTGTTGTTTTCCTTTCGGCTCGAGTGTCTTTATCATCGAATCGCAAACTTTGAAGAATAAATGTAAATCGATTTCTAGACATTGTCGCTTTGAATAAAGGCATAGAATGGATTCCCCACCAATTAATAGTTTTGCACTTGCTCAACTTATGCACTCCGGCATAGTACAATAAACCAAACGTAGCTTTCAATTCTACTTTATCAATTACTTTATGTACTGACGTATCTAATCTAACGTTATTTTGTCTCATCACAGTTATTTCCCTTTCAACTTGCTCGTTTGTATGTTTGACGATGATATCTAAAATTTCATCGGTAAATAACACGCTCCAAGCTTCGAGCGGTGTTTTAACACGTGTCGCATTACCTTTAGTTGATGGCGCGTAAGATTGTTGTAACTGCGATCGACGGCGACTCGATTCCGGAGCAGAGAGATTCCATTTGTGCCCGCTCTTAGCATGCAGGTATGAAGGGCGGCCGCGTTTGCGCGGCGGGGCGTCTCTCGGAGCAGCTGCTTCTTCTTCGCCTGACAGTGGCTCTCCTTCAGATTCTGCCTCTTCTTCGGCATCCTCTTCGTCGGCGTCTGTTTCAGAATCGTGGAAACTTTCCTCTTCCGCATCTACGGCGTCGTCGGTGTCACTGTCGTTCTCTGTAACACTGTCCTCCTCGTTTTCATTGTACAACTCCTCCAAAGCAGCAACGCTTCGAGTGATTCGACGCGTTACCATGTTTTTAATGCGTGTTCTGTAATAAAAAATTACAAGAAACAAAATTTAATGAGTTATAATTCACTATGAGCAGCAAAGATTTCGATATAAGACGTACGTTCAAGTGATTGAAATCTACTACAATATTTCGCTTACACCATGTACAACGCGTTATTTTGAAGTTAGAATCTACAAAATTAAGTAAAGAGTACGTAGTACCTATAAGTTTTTTCCCCCCCCCTGGTCCGGACCCCCATCATCGACTTCTCTTCGTATGGCGCTTCTTTCAAATTTCGCTCGGGTTACGGTAACCCAGTCCGTACCTTGAGGGTTAAAAGTCTGATAGAAGTTTTATTAAACATTATTTTTTGAATGTTCAAACTGCAATAACTTTTGAATGAATGAACCGATTTTCAAGCGGTTGGCGGTATTCACCGTAGTTTTTTAAGTCTCATGGAGAATCTCTGAGTTTGGATTGATCAAACAAAAATTTCGGAGTTGTTCCGAAAAAACAATTTTTTCGGTTTTCTTTCGTTCACGATATCTCTCGAATGAATAAACCGATTTTGACCGGATTCGCGGCAATCGGCATGGTTTTTCAAGGTTGAGCCGATTAGTTTTTTGAGATAATCGATTGAGCCGTTTAAAAGTTATTCCAAAGAAGTCACTCGAAAAAAAATTTTTCTTACATTTTTTTACGGTTTTTTTTAGATTTCCCGAAATCTATCGGTCCGAATCAGTTAAAATTGTATTCAAATTCTAATTTTGGTCAAGCTCTTTCGAATGGCGCCGACCGCGATAAAATTGGTCAAACCGTTTAAAAATTATAAGAGGCTTACAAACCAATAACTTCCCGATTTTTGAAAATTTTCAATTTTCTTAGCGGGAAGTTAAAAATTATTTGAATAACTTTGTCCTTAACAAACATATTAAAAATAAAATTTGAATATTTTATAAGAATTATAGACTACTTTGTTGTATTTAACATCGGATTAGATGATTATAGATAAAATTTCCGAATTATGTGTTGTTTAATCGTGACAATTTCAAATGTCTATAAAAAACTAAAACATGTATCTTTCAGAAAAAATGATAAATTTAACGCTATTTGAAAAGTATTTTTATGATTTTCATTGCAGAACTAATGCATTTTTTTCTATTTACATTCAATTAATATCATTGGGGCATGTATAATCAAATTAATTAGTTAAACTTTGATGATTGTATATCATTAACTAATACTAAAGTCCAAAAAATGTTAATCCAAAAGTTTTTGTTTTCTCCATAAATAATATTTTCATATAATTCTTTTATTTCAGACGAAGCGAAAAAGAGCTGGTTTAATCAATTTTATTTCATTTTCTAATGAATTTTGATAAATTTATCAATTTTATTTAAAGTTTAAAAAATAAATACACTCATACGTAATTTATTAAATTTATATTTATAAAAATTATAAATAGAAGAAATTATTCTTCAAGTTGTTGGTCAACATCGCGTCGGAACCGCATTCCAAAATTAACTCCAACGCTAGGATCAAAACGACCATTAGGTAACTGTTGAACTCCACCATGCGCTCCTAAAAATGTATTTTTATTAGGTGTCCATTCGTAATTGAGTCCTCCATGAGGGTGAAAATGTTTGAAATCGGGAGATGAAACTCCTCCATAACCGCTGAAAGTTTCTTTATCTTTAGTTATGAATTTATGTTGATAGTCCAAATTCAATTGCGGACGACCGTGTTCAGATTTCAACACTGATGCATCTACTGAGCCTTGAGGTGAACGACGGAATCTGTAAGTCTTTAAATTTATAAAATTATTAAATAATACTTTTAATTCCGGTAATTTACATAAAAAATAAATACTTACAGGAAATTTAGGAGGACCAGGATTGAAGGGCGGTATTGGATGATAAATTGGTGGTTGATTAGGACGTGGAATAGTTGGCTTTGAAACAAATCCCTGCACTCCATAGTAACTTATTGCTAATAATACTCCAACTAATATCCACTTCATTTTTATCTTCTATTAAACTTAACTGGTAAATTTATTGAATATTTATTGTAAGTTCAAAGTAGTGTTTATTTTGAATGCAATTTGATACTGATGATCCAAAAGACTTCAGAAGCGTCTTTTATACTCTGATGACAACAGGAAAAAGTATTGATAATGACAATAAGCCAAGCATCTTTCCCGGGGAATCCTGTGAAATCTTGGGAGTCCCAAAGCGCATAAATTCGGTCTTGGTATTATAAAGCTTCTGATAGTATACAAAGACACGGGTATCTATGACGAAATTTTACGATACTCTATTTTTAATGCAGCAGCCAATTTAAAAACAATTAAATTACTCAGTGATAATTTTTAATTGATTCCCACAGTGATTCCCAAACGATACAATTAATGTCAGAACTAGGGAATTCCAATTCTTTTTCATCATTGACATTTCATTGAACTATCGCATTATTACTCATATTTACATACGTTTATTATTTATCAATATGTAAACAAGTGAGAATACTAACAGTGAGCATAGTGGGGATCGATGATTTATGAAATGAATGAAGTCTATAATGTATTCGTAATCATAAAATTATCAATAAAATTAAAATAACTTTATTTCATTATGCTGTCAATCAAACTTTAATATCGCGTTACAAATGCCATAAGGGCGAATAAAAAAAATTTATTTTAGGAACCGACGAACTTTTTCATGAAATGTGCAGAAATCCAAAAAAAAAAATTTTTTCCAAACTAAAAGAAAAGAAAAAAAAATAGAATTTTCATTATACGTTTTTTTTTTTATTTCTGCACATTTCGGACGAAAATACATCAATTCCCGAAAAAAAATTTTTTTATCCGAACTTATGGCTTTTCACCGGGACCTTTTGCCGCTATACGCTCTTATGGTACCTGGAATGCGATATGCTTGAGGCATCTTTTAATTCAGTTCATATTTTCAATAGATATCGATGATTAATAACTGTAATTACTAAATATTCAAATTTATATTTTTTCTATTCTTTGTTTTATTAGCTAAAGTCATTAAATGGTAACTTAGATAGACTTTGCTTGGAGACAACGTGACTTTTCTTGCTTTTCTATACTGTCTATTATTATCATTTCCATTTCTGTTGAATTACTATTATTATTACTATGTATTCATTTATATGTATGGCCTTTAGGGAGCTAAGGCTTCAGGGTCTGAAAATTTTGATAAATAAATAAAATAAATAAATATATAATTAGATTTTGTTACAAATACATGTTTCTCTATATATTAGCAATAGCTTTGCTACAAAGAAGAAATTTATACAGTTGGGGCTCCCAATCGGGATTCCCTGGCACAGAAAAATGATTCACTATTATTAATTTATTATCAATACTTTTTCCTGTTGTCATCAGAGTATAAAAGACGCTTCTGAAGTCTTTTGGATCATCAGTATCAAATTGCATTCAAAATAAACACTACTTTGAACTTACAATAAATATTCAATAAATTTACCAGTTAAGTTTAATAGAAGATAAAAATGAAGTGGATATTAGTTGGAGTATTATTAGCAATAAGTTACTATGGAGTGCAGGGATTTGTTTCAAAGCCAACTATTCCACGTCCTAATCAACCACCAATTTATCATCCAATACCGCCCTTCAATCCTGGTCCTCCTAAATTTCCTGTAAGTATTTATTTTTTATGTAAATTACCGGAATTAAAAGTATTATTTAATAATTTTATAAATTTAAAGACTTACAGATTCCGTCGTTCACCTCAAGGCTCAGTGGATGCATCAGTGTTGAAATCTGAACACGGTCGTCCGCAATTGAATTTGGACTATCAACATAAATTCATAACTAATGATAAAGAAACTTTCAGCGGTTATGGAGGAGTTTCATCTCCCGATTTCAAACATTTTCACCCTCATGGAGGACTCAATTACGAATGGACACCTAATAAAAATACATTTTTAGGAGCGCATGGTGGAGTTCAACAGTTACCTAATGGTCGTTTTGATCCTAGCGTTGGAGTTAATTTTGGAATGCGGTTCCGACGCGATGTTGACCAACAACTTGAAGAATAATTTCTTCTATTTATAATTTATTTAAATAAAAATGTATCCAATTACGTATCAGTGTATTGATTTATCACTTTTCACCTTTGTATTCCTAATATTATTCTTTTTAGAATTTTCTTGTTCTTCAAAAAGAACCTATCCTCAAGAAGCAAATTTTAATTTTATGTGAGTGTATGTTTATTGAATATAAAATAAAACAAGTAACAACATATAAGTCGTTTTAAGTAAAATCAAATTGATCTAAAAATTGAATATATGTACTGAAAGTTTAAAATTTTATCGGATTTTTGATTTGCAAATCTCAAATATTTTAAAGTCAATTTTTTTTTGTAATTATTTTTGACTATAATTTACTTGTTCAAAAAATTCTCAAAATTATCAAATGTCTGCTAATGAAAATAAAGTTGGCCGACATTTAAAAATTTTCATACTTTTTTTTTATTGAAAAAATGATCAATAAATTTTTTTTTTTAATTCACTTGTAAAAAATTTGATAAACTGTAAGTGCAATTTCGAAAAAAATATTTTTTAGTTTAAATTTAATAAATTAATCATAATCAAATAATTAAAAATGTCTGCTAACTTAATTGTTATATTGTCTGCTGAACTAATTTTGTTAAATTGATTACAATAAAAAAATGCTCCTAAAAATGTTCACTTGTAATTTTTATTAATTTTCACATGTGAAACTTTTTAATAAAATTTTTTTTTTAATAATTTAATTGCTATAAAATTCAAAAACAATTTTTAACACCTGTCAACTTCAGTGTTATCAATAATTTAATTATGAAAATGAAGTTAGTCGACATTTAAAAATTTTTAGAAATTTTTTATTGAAAAAATTTCATTTAAATAATTAAAAAAAAAATTCACCTGTAAAAAACTTAAAAAACTATAAGTGTAATTTTTTAGAAATATTTTTTTAGTTGTAATTTAATTAATAAAAACAAATCAAACATTTTCAGTCTTTCAACTTCAGTGTCATTCCCCCAACACGACCATAAATAAATAAATTATTGTCATATATATAAACAGTGGTATGATCATCTGACACATGCGCATTTTAAGCTAAACTTACCGCGCGATTTTCATAACTGTTTACAGCATTTTATAACCTCAATAGTGATTTTTGCAAGCAGTGACAAGTCGTAGTGTCATTTGGAATTTATTTGTAAATATAAAAAAAAATCACCAACAAAAGGTACGATGATAATTTCTATTATTTTTATTAATTGTTTTTAAACTAATAAAAATATTAATTTTTTTTAGAATGATACATACTTAAACAATAATAAAATGGAAAGAATGGAAGTTGAAGGCTCTCCATCAGGTTCATCACCTGAAAATCAGCAGACAACACATATTGAAACGTACTGGCGTGCTATCAATACTCCAGTTCATTCAATATTCAAGTATGTTGAAGAATCCGGGACAGAAGATAGTTTGTTAAAATTTCTGGAGTCTCTGATAATCAGCAGTGATACACCGATGAATATCTTGATACCTCCAATTCTGAGGTCCACGGCAGGTAGAGATAATAATAATCCTAATAATGTTGATGAACAAATAGAATTAAATCACAAAAATTATAATTTATTTACCATTTGGATATTCGGTATGCTATTTTATACCTCCAGTGTACCAAAATTCAGCAAGAAAATGATTGACAGTGGTGAAAATGTCCAAATAAAATTTTTAAAGCCACTGTATTGGCTTTATTATCGAGGATTTAATTTGATTTATTCACGATACATCCAAGTACTTGATTATTTATTACCTCACATCGACGACACTAATGAGTCTGATGGAGACGACAAAAACTTTAACTTGACTGTCAGTAAGTTTAAAGTTGAAAGCAGTATTTCAGCAGAACTGGATCTTACAACACCACCAATGGTAATTAATTCACGTGATAGAGTGCTTCCTATAATGATTTCAGTCTTGAAAATTTTTGTTAATTCGGAAATTTTCGATGACTATACTGACCACAAAAAAACACTTTGGTTCCGCACAATCAAAATTTTAAAAAAATTAGATCCTGAAGCTAAAATTCTCGCTCTTGAATTAATGTCTAAGATAATTGAATTTACAGATTGCGACCAGCAAATTAAATTATTTTTAATTTATATTCAAGAAATATTTGAATCAGCTCACGACTGGCAGTCGTCTACCTGGAACAAACAATCCATTGATAAACTTAATCAAATATTAGCCAAAATAATTGACAAGATAACTATCAATAAAAAGGAAATGTTAAATCTCTGTTTGAATATTTTATCCAGCTGTGAAGACCAAGAATTATTACTGATAGCATGCAAAAAAATTGTCAATTATCTTGAGGAATATCCTACGTCTTTAGAAAAAAATCGATTTCCAGACGAAATTCATCAACGATTATTGGTAGCATTCAAACAATTTGATAATGATGAAATTTTTCGTGTGATTGCTCACATGATTTTCACTGACATGTCTATATTTATAAGTGGTACAAGTAAGAACAACAACAGTAAAGTACTCTTGGTTGCCAAGTCAAGTTTAATATGGCGACAATTGTTGGATTTTGTCAACAATCAGCAAGAAGATTCTTTCGATTATGTTAAATATATTTCTAGACTATTTAAAATTGCACGTTTATTGTCGGATTGGCTGCGAGAAAATACTGATTTGCATGGAAAATTTTTTCCAGATTATCAGCAATTGTGTCAGACACTTGCGTGTCATTTAGAAACAGCAGCTGAAGGTGCAAATATGAACGTAGTCCAGATGATTTATCATTGTTTTATGGATATAATGTCATTCGTCGAGCCAAGTGGTACGATTTCATCGACACTATTTCACATTCTCCTGGTTCCCTTATCAACTGGATCGTCAACGAAACAAAACGATGAAGAACTGCCGTTTAAAAATAGCAATTTAGTTATTGAAGTCTCAAAAAATGTAAATATTGAAACTAAAATAGCGTGCATCAATACGATATGTCAATTCTATCACGGTAATCAAAATAATCATTTGCATTATTTGAGTCCACTTATTACCGCAACTGGAGCTTCAAGTTCAAATGAGCAAGCTGATCAATTGGCAATTACTGTTATTTTAAATTCAGTATCACTTATTTCAAATGGCATTCGTTTTTCTCATGTAAATATGCACATTTTAAAACCAGTGTACGTAGGTAGACATCGTATTTTGTTGGAAACTCTTGCCAAAGTAATTGGACCAATCGTTTGCTTATTATCAGGTAAAGCTAAAATAATTAAAAATAAATTTAATTTATCAGAAAGAAAAGTACACTGCGATATTTGTGATGATAAAAATTATTGCTACAATATAAATAATTTAATTAAAAAAGAAGATGAGATCTTTTTACGCATGTACCTAAATTTATTGAAATACGACAATGTGATACGTAAAAATATCGCTGATAATTTGGTAAAATTGTCTAATCATACACGTATATTTAATACTAACGAAGTTTCTAAATTTTGGATACCCTGGATAAGCGACACGGATAAAAATGTCCGTGAAAAATTAGCTTTATCAATAGAAGTGATTGTTAAAAATAGACTTGCTGCTAATTTGCCAAATTATCAAAATACGTGTCAAGACGATTGGCCAGAAGATCTAAGAACGTTTATTGAATCAATTGTTGACCAGTTGGCTTTGACACTTGATGCGGTTCTTGATGAAAAATTAAATGAAAGTATTCATGAGACTTTATTGATTACTACAAAGTATTTTGCACGTATACCAATTTACTTTATTGAAAAACGGTTGTATTTAATTTTTGTAATCAGTATTATTCATCCAAGTTCACAGTACATCGGGACATCAACGGCGAGTGTTTGTTACAAAGAAACCGCAGGTTATTACAATGTAACGCCAAAAGAAATTTTTTCAAGACACAGAACAGAAATGCTGCGTGTGATTGTGCGGCTTATAGCAAGAAATTACTATGTAAAGTCGCATAATTTATCATTGACATTGAATCGTTTATCAAATTGCTTTGGATTTATTGGCTCACGTGAGATATTTAGAAAAAACGGCAGTCTTATAATGTCTATGTTGATACCACTGGTTGTTAAAGTACAACCACGTATCAATAATATATTACAAGAAATAACATTTCTCATGAGCTCCAATGAAAGCGATATATACTGTGAATATTTCAGCCATATATTTCCTTACATATATTTAAATGAAGACTTGGATACTGTTAATAAATGTTTGAAATTGATTGTTGAAAAAACACAAAAAACACTACATAAACTTATTAACAATCATTTTTTTGAAATATTTCGTGAGTTATTGTTACATTTTCATGACAAACAAAATAAAGTTATTTATTGTTTGGATGCAATAACACAGTACGGCGGTGAAGAACAAACCAGTATGAGATTTGACGATAAAGATAATGTTGCGAGATATTTAAACGGACGTCTTCTGGCTATTTTAGTATTTTTTGACGGAAATTTAAATCCAGAAAAGTCGGATTTGTATATACAACGTAGTGCGCTCGGATCATTGGGTGCATTAATTCAATTTATGGGCGTTAATTACATAAATCAATTGAAACATAAAATACTGGCAATACTACGAGCTGCATTACGGAATTTTTCAAAGCATCCAGATTTACGAAGATTAGCGTGTCACGCTTGGGATGCATTTATCCATAATATTGCGCTTAATGAACTTGGACCACTTTTGCCGACAATATGTATATCTCTAGTTCCATTACTTGAAGTCTATCCGGAACAAATTAATAAATTGCTGGAATACATTCTTATAACCAATTATACAGCAGTATCAAAAGACATTCATGAATTATTTTTTTTCAATGATCTTCCAAATATCAAGACTGAAATTTTGAACACAATAAAACCTAAAATAAGAAGAACTTCTCGTGATTTTGTAATAAATTTACAGATTTGGCAACGACGAATTCTCCACGAAACTGATGAAGTAAGACTGAAGGCATTGATACACTTGAAAAATTTTCTCCAGCAACACCGTGCTGAATTGAACGACATGATTTTGAATCACGATGCAAAAAATCATGTTCATCCGGCAATTATCAGTTTGCTGGACGCACTATTAGCTGGATGTCGGCAGCAAGATGCGGCTACAGAAAATAATCAACAGTTTTTACGACAGGAAATACGTCACTGGTCTGGTGAGTGTCTGGGTGAATTGGGTGCAATTGAACCTAATCTACTGCCAAGAAGAATAATATCACGTGGCGATAGTAAATTTATGCCTGAAATAAATGCAGAATTTGCTTGTGCTCTTCTTAATGAATTGGTACGTGCATTTAATGAACAAAATACTACAAGAAATGTTGACTGTTTTTCATTGGCAATTCAAGAAATTTTAAAAATATGGGAAATTAAACCCAAAGGCGGTGCCAACAGTGCATTATGGGCATCATTCTCGCCATTAACACGGCAAATAATATTTCCAATGCTCACTTCACATTACACTGTGTTGTCTTCAACAGACACTAACAATATTAACTATCCAATTTATGGTACTGAGGCGGCGCAAACATTTGAATTGTGGGTTTGCAATTGGGTTTGTCGTATGATATCTTCATTAAAAAGCGACATAAATAACGATGATGAAAACTATGAAAAAATCAGATCAATGCTAAATGCCTGTTGGCCGGCATTTAAGCGTGACATTGAAACTACAATTTTTTGTATACCGCAGCTAGTTACATTGACGGTGATCCATGGCAATGAAAATGAGTGTGATGGATTGGTACGTGAAATATCGTCCGTAATTAGCGTAACAAGTGATCCACTGGACAGTGATGAGTGCAAACGACAAAAACTTCGTCCAACAAAAAATTTATTTGATGACATTAAGTATCTAAATTCAAACATAAATAATAATAATGACCATGCATGTGAATCAAATGATCCACAGCGTATTTCATCAAATGAAACAAGGCGTATACGTTGCTCCCAGGTTATTTTTTCAACGTTAGATCATCTGAGTCGTTGGCTACAGGAAAACCGACGAATGCGTAAAGAGACACCGAAATATAAAGCTGTGGAAGAATTCATCAATCGATTAGACAATTTACAATTAGCTGAAGGGTGCTATGAATCTCGCGAGTATCATCGCGCTTTAATGTACCTTGAACGGCACATGGCTATTAATAAAGACAACGGATTATCGTGGACTCATGAGATGAATCTACTAGCAAAAATTTATACACAGCTTGAAGAACCTGATGGTGTATTTGGTATTCTAGCTTCTCACGAGCATTCACCGACAATCGAACAACTAGTTTTAGCACACGAAGTAGGAGGAAAAATGCAAGACGCTGCTACTTGTTACGAACGGCTTGCTCAGCGTCATAACTCCGCGCCCAAATATATCAAGGGAATAATTAAATGCTACTTAAGTTTAGAGCAACCGTTTACAGCTATCAATATCACCAGTGGTATCCTCAATAGTAAACCAGAACTCGAACCGCATCTTACTGATTCAGAACCATTTTGGCGGCTTGCACATTTTGTTTATCTCAATGATGACAGTGACAACAATACGATAAATCGAAGAAACAATGATTTAGATTGCAGTGATGACGAAAAAGCTTACATTAATCGAACGCTGATGGTAGATTTACAGCAAGCGAAACAACCAAATTTGTCAGCGCTGAAACAACGGCTTATTTCAATGATTGGTTTTGCTTCTTCGCATCAAGACGCTTATCAGCAGAGTTACTCGCACATTATGAAACTTCACGTGATAAATGAATTTGAAAAAGCTATGCAGCTTATGATCAAGGATATTAACAGCTTGCCAACTATTTTTGACGAGTGGGAAAAACGTAGCAGTCTAGTTCGTGCATCGCGTGGTGTTGAATTTGTGATGGGAATGCGACGAGCTGCTTTGAATTTAGCACTTACACTCAACAGCAATGAAGAATCTGCTAACAATCAAAGTAAGTTGTTGAAAAAATTAAATGAAGGCACTAAATCAACTTTGAAAGAAGAAATCGGTAAAATTTGGCTAAAAAGCGCTAAAATAGCTCGTAAATCTGGACTCTATCAACAAGCTTATATGTATATTTTATCAGCAAGCGATTATTGTCCACTGCAAGAATTACACATCGAAAAAGCGCAGTTATATTGGCAAAAAGATTGTCAAGAAGATGCATTCAATACACTGAATCGATCATTTAAACAGTGTTACAAACCGACTGAAGTTTATAGACAATCAGTTGTTAAAGCGTCAATTTCTGATAAAGAGGCTCGTGAAAGAAAAAATTTAGCCAAAGCTAAATTACTATTCGCACAGTACAATGATCAAACAGTTAATGTAAGTACTCAAATAAATCGGCTTTATTATCAAGAAGCAGTTGATGTTTGGAAGTTCTGGGAAAAAAGTTATTTAGCCAGAGCTCAGTATCATGACTCATTGCTGGAAAGAATGACCGAAGATGAACGTTTAACCCGTCTTGGACTTGTTTGTCACCAACTTACAATAAATAGTTACGGTAAAGCACTATCATTGGGTTGTAAGTATATTCATCAAGCTATGCCCCGAATGTTGACTATTTGGATGAATTTTGCGTCTCGCATTAATGGTAATCCTAAAGCGACACAGGACCAAATTACTGAACTGAAAAAAATGAATGAAACAATAAATAAATACGCTGAAGTTTATCCTAAATTTGTATGGCTTACGGCATTGAGTCAACTCATATCACGTATTTGCCATCCAGAAGTAGCAGTACGAACGGTCATAAACAAAATTTTGGCTGATTTAATTTTAGCTTATCCTCAGTACTGCTTATGGATGATGGCATCTGTAAAAAATTCTTCGTATCCTGCTCGTAAAAAACGATGTGAAGAAATTCTCAGTAATCCAAAACTTGATACAGCAGAATTAAAAAAGTATCTTGCTGATTTTGAACGCCTCTGGAAATGTTTTATGGAAATATCTAATAAAAGTTTTCCTAGTAACATGTTTAAAACGACAATTAATAATTTATCTAAAACTTTAGTATCATTGCTTGCTTCACCAGATTTTGGACCTATATCAATGCCAACAAGTTTATTTTTTCAATTACGTTTACCGTCTTCATCAATTGGGCAATTAAAGCGACCTGTACGGCCAAATAATGACAGTGAAACGGCTTACAATCCATTTCCGCAGAACAATAATGCCGTTTATATGCAGTCAGTTGAAGAAAATGTTGATATTTTACGTTCATTAGTACGACCACGGAAAATTACACTTATTGGATCTGATGGGAAACGTTATTCATTTATGTGTAAGCCAAAAGATGACTTGAGAAAAGATTTTCGTCTAATGGAATTCAACAGTATTGTTAATAATTATTTACAAAAAGATCCTGAATCGCGGCAAAGAAGACTATATATAAGGATGTACAGCGTAATACCGATCGACGAAAAGTGCGGTCTTATTGAATGGATAAATAACTTAGCTGGATTCCGACCAATAATTCATCAACTATACAAAGAACGTGGTTACGCAATGTTTACCTCTAAAGAATTGGGGGACATTGCAAATAAATGTAACAGCAAAGAATGGTCGTTAGAAAAAAAACGTGATTTATTCTTGAAGAAATTGTTACCGAAGCATCCACCAATATTTGGTGATTGGTTTCGACTTAATTTTCCTGATGCTTATGGTTGGTATGAAGCGCGCAATGCGTACATCAGAACGACAGCTGTGATGTCAATGGTTGGATACACCCTGGGTCTAGGTGACCGACACGGCGAAAATATGCTATTTGATTCAAAATGCGGTGATTGTGTTCACGTTGATTTCAACTGCTTGTTTAATCGTGGTGAGAGTTTTGATGTTCCTGAGTGTGTGCCTTTTAGGTTGACCCACAATATGGTTGATGCTATGGGACCATTGAAGTATGAGGGACCATTCAGACGATCATGTCAGATAACAATGAGAATCCTCAGACAGCAGACGAGCACATTGATGAGTGTTCTTACTCCATTTGTTTATGATCCGTTGGTTTCTTGGGTTAAAATAACTAATGGGAATCCATCTAATAAAGAAAGTGAAAGAACTAATGAAGAGGTAATAATTATATAAGGTACCGGTGGGTAATAAGGCCTAGCTAAGGGAGATTTTGAAAAAAATTGAAACTATTGCATTTAATTATTGCAATGTATCATTAATTTTTAAATTAATACATTAGCCATAAAATATAATGGAGTAATGGTAATTTTCACCATAAACGAACACAAAATTAAATTTTTTTAAAAACCTTGTGAATAGGCCTTATTTTACTAAGGCAGGATAATAAGGCCTGCGGGTTATACATACTGGAAATAGTTATACTATACTTGATAAAATTGGTATTAGAAATCAATCATCACTTAAATTGAGCAACAATACTTTTTAAGATGTTGATAAAAATTAGAACAATGATTTTAAATTATTAAATGTAAAATTATAAAAAATGTTTACCATTTACTCAAATCGTTTTTTTAGGAATTCTTCTACACTACTTTAGTATATGACGAATGATGAAATATAGAAGACAAGAAACAGTTATTTTAAATAGAATTTCTATGACTTAGGCCTTATTACCCCCGGGTACTTTAAATATAAAATTATTTTTATTATTCATATAATTTAATAATTTAATTTTTTTTATTTTTCAGGCATTACAAAATATCCAAGACATCGAATTAAGGCTCAAGGGTTTTGTTAAAGTACGCGGAACAAAAAATAAAGATTATAAAGAAATCGAAACTGCGGCAGTAAGTTTAAGTGTTGAAGGTCAAACTAATCACGTCATTTTGGACGCTACAAATATTGATAATCTTTGTCGAATGTACATAGGATGGAGTCCTTTCATATAATTTTAACTGTCGTTTTTTATTTATTTTTAAATGATTTTTAATTATGCTAATTAACAAAAATATTTTATTCTTGTAAGTTGTTGAATATGTTTAAGTTATTTTTATGGTTGTCCAGCTATAGATCTAAACTTCGAAGGAGCATGAAGTATGACAACGATGTGCTCAATATCTGTATACATAATAAACATATTAATTGTTAGTTTTAATATTGTTTGTATTTTAAATATATTTTATATACCGTGCTGAAATTTTCTAGACTCATAAATTGAAATTTTCCTGCCGATAAATAACTTGGTTTTTGAGATCTTAACATTATTAGGATTAACTCGGTTTTTATTGCTTCAGGAAAGGGATAGTTGTACCAGTTACTTGAGTATACCGCTTTATTCGTTTTTAAACTCTAAAAAATAGATAATTTTTGTCTAAAATTAAATTTAATTTGATAGGTAAATTTTTTACTTTAAGATTTTTTAAAATACACGACAACCATTAAAAAAGAAATTAAAGTAACAAAAAAATGATACATAAATTTTTAAAAATTTGGGAGATTATATGAATGATGATAATTGAAATTTTGTAAGAAATTTACCTAATTGAAAATAAAATTTCTAGAGTTAAAAAAATAGGTAAATATTTACAAGTGGGATTAATCATTTTCATTTTCATTTTTTTGAATGAAATTTCTATTCAATTCTATTGATATAATTTTTTTTGGAAAAAAAAAAAAAAAAATTTTAAAAAAAAATAGAAATTTTATCAAAAAAAGAAAAAATAGAAATTTTGTCAAAAACATGAGAGCCAAAATTGTTTCCAACTTTTGAAGGCAAAAAAATTATTATATTGAAATCTTTATTTTTTTTTCTCACGAAATTTTTTATCATAAATGCGCCGTAAAAAAAATGTTAATATTTTACCTAGTTTTGGCCAAAAATGACATTGACCCCACTTGTCAATAACTACCAAAAAATAATCGATAAATTAATAATTTTATCTTACATCATTAATTAATTTATCACCAGGCCAACAAAAGATAAGCAATTGAAACAGAGCCATCATTAAGTAGGCTATATATTGAACAAGTTTATCTTTATGATCATATTTTAATGTCTGCAAAAAAGTAATTTATAAAATAATAATATCTCTCCTGCAATATTAAATAAAATACTTACGGTATTTACTTGAAATCCAACGAGACAAATAATAACACTACTGGCAATAACTTGAAAAAGCATTAAAGGATTAAAAGCATACTCCAAGTGATTAGAGAATCTAAATAATCATTACTACTATATTATGATTAATATTAAACTTAACTTAAATTTACCTTCAATACTTTACCTAATTGCTAATTGATGATGTTTAATTACTTCTATAAAGTCATTAGTTGAGTGATTATTCTCAAAATTTATATGCTTCAATTTAGCGCACAGGACACTGAAATGACCGCAAGAATGAAAAATTGCTGTGGCTATCAAAGTATCCATCGCGAGAATAACCATTGCACACATGGAAGTCGCCACCATTTGAGAAAGATAAACAATTTCAAAAAAAGGAGATTCGTAACAAAATTGTGGATACGCTGCAATGAATGGAAAATTTAAGCTTGCATTTAAAGTTGATAGTAGTTCATCATTTTTTGAAATCGCTTTCAGAATGCGGTGGCGTAATGGTAAAAAATAAAACACTAACAACGCATTTACAATTAAGATAATATAACCAAGAGTAACACGTTTAGCCATCCTGCCGATTAAAATTCATCAGTTAAACAGCATCAAAACATTTTTTTTATGTTTAATTTTAATAACTATTAATGAAAAAAAAAAAAAAATACTTGGCATTTTTATCTACATATTGAAAATCATTTGAACTACAATAAGTGACAACGATGTTCCAATAATCTTTGAAGAGAAAATTAATTAATATCGAAGTATCTTGACGGCGGAAGGTCATCCAAATGAACGATTTGAGTACAGCAAGAAGAATTGTTGACAGCACCGAACTAAAAATAAAAATCATTTTTAATTTTTCAACTAATAAATTGAACTTAAAGTTTTTAAATTACCTGGTTTCGAGAATAACATCTAAGTCTTGTTGATTTGAAAAAACTCTAAAAATTTCTGGTATTATAATTAACAATAAACAACTAATACAAAAAATATATCTAGGCACGTCAACTGGATAAAGTCCGACGAGTTTAAGTATTTTACGATTTATCATAATATAATTGTCGATGTGTGTTCTGCTAGTCATTTCTTCAACTAATGACCTTCGGAAAAAATGATATTTTTCTCTGAGACTAGAGTTCTTTGTTCAAATTCTCCCCTACTAGTGTGAATAATTTATTTCAGGCAGTTGAAATCAAATGATCAAAGGTAGAAATTAATTCTTCTACAATAATTACTTTAATTGCAGCAACTATTATCTGTTTGAATTATTAAAATAGATAGCTCAAGTTCTCACGGTCTTTCTTTGATGTTGATAAAAATCGAGGGGTGATAATAAATGCGGAAGTGTTCACAGGTGATTTAATAATACCCTCGAATACTAGAGAAGATAATAACTGTATTACTACATTACACTCAAGAAAATTATACAATTCAAGTTTTAAAATTCTCTTTTCATATTTACTAATAGCCATAAAAAAAAAATCAATAATACTTCATATAGTTATTTTATATGTAAGTTTACAAATGAAAAATAAGTAGTGTACATTTTTTGTCGTAGCTCTAGTGAACCTTGGCAGTATTGTAGAAAAATTAAAATTGTACCGTAAATTGGTTTTGTCATTACAAAAAAAAATTAATAGTAATATTAATTATAATATTATTAATTTATATATATATGTATAGATAGAAAAGTATCAGTTAATATAAATATCAAATACGATTACGGACACTTTCGCTCGACTTGACTTTTTCCGCTCTCTTCGTATTCTTGACTTGAAATCCACATCTGTTGGAAGGTACCAATTGACGCGAGTATGGAACCACCTATCCACGCTCCGAATCTTCTTTCAGCACATCCATTAGCACTTATTAATTTTAATCTCATACTTGAAGGTATTCGCATCGACAAATCTCTGTTAAGACGCTCCGGGAAGCCCTTAAATAAATAAAATAAGTGTTAATAACAATAATAATCTATATTATTAAAAGAATAAGAAAAATTTTGTGTCCATGATAGTCATACGACAAAATCAGTTTTTTTAGTGAAATTTAGTGTTATTGCAAAGATTTTGATGTGAATTTGTGCCTTTTCAAGGTTTCATATCATTCTCACCGATGGTCAATTTATTATGATTAGTATTTAGGCTGCATTCGAAAATGCTCTATTTCTAGATACATAATTAAGAAATGACCCAGTATCTCGTGCTCCATCAACAATGTCAGCACAAAATTTCTCTATGTCTCAGAAAACATTTGATTTCATATCAATTTGGCAATAACACAGCTCTATTCCAGATTACTCAACTCTGCGACATACTGTACTCCACCAAAGTAATTGAATAACTTAACAAAAAAAAAAACTTTACTCAATTCTTTCACTATACTCGACACTACCAATATTCAAATTTAAGTTCACTCAGTACCAAGTGTATTTAATGATATCTCGACCCAATAGTATATTAGAAGTGTTGACGCGATTTTAAAAATCTTTATTCATATTTCTTTATAGAATAATGTTTACTTTAAGTAAATTAAAAAAAAAACTTTACTCAATAATTTCATTCTTAAAAAATAAAACTCTATTGTTTCTCAAGCTTTATTCAATGTCAACTTTACTCAATTCTCTAAAATTTATATATCTATATATAGTAACAATTTTTTTTTCCAAGTTATTCAATTATTTTAGTGGAGTACAGTATGTCACTGAGTTGAGTAATCTGGAGTAAAGCTGTGTTACTGCCAATTTTTTACAATTTGAAATATTATTGAATTTTTAACTTAAAAATTGAAATCAAATATTTTTATTAATTATTTCAATTTTTTTTTATGAAATTATAAAAATTTATAAAAAAAATTGATTAAATTTAGTTTGTTCTTTTTTTTTTAAGTTATGAGTAATTAAAAAAACATCATTTCTTTGATAATCTATAGAAAATTTACTTATAATTTTTTTTATTGTAAATGTAAAAGTGAGTAAAAAAATGTGCTTAAAAAAATTAAAGTGGATGAAGATAAAATTTATATTCTTGATGAATATTAGTACTGACAGCACAGAAAAATATTTTGAAAATTACTGAAGTATTTTGTTTACTTACTTGTATAAATGAATTACCACCAGTAACTACAACACTGCCATAAAGTGCTGGTCTGACATCAACATCACACATTCCAACACTCGTCGTTACAATGTGGCCAACACCAAGCATCGTGTTACCCACCATTCCACCACGCATTTGTACCATGCTTGGATCAAAAAGTGCCTCAGGTATTCTAAAACGTTCCGAAGAAAAATCCTAATAAAATCAAAATTCAATTAGTAAAAAATGACAATTAATTAATTGAGCCGTTATTGAAATAAAATATTTTAGATCTACCTGGTGATAACCAGTGGGGAACTCATACTGAACAGCAGGAATAGTGGATACTATTTTTTCATCATAAGGAGTTTCAGAAATTTGAAGCGAGCTAGCTTGAAAGTCTTGAACTAATTTTTTAACCATGTAATTCTGCCAAGATTTAGTAACTTCAGGTAAACCTTTTTTTTTCACCCAACGGGGTTTCTCATGATCCTTGACGACTTCTTTACTACCTATCATATAGGCAGGGGATAAATCAATATCATTGTCCTGTAATAGCTGTCGACACTGCATTGTAATATAGTCACCGCCGAGCGGAGATTTAACGATAGCTTGAGTCAGTACAAAACCATCTTGCACTGGTACCGCTGATGTATGCGTAGCACCACTGTCAACAACTATACCAGTAGCACGTCCGTTAGCAAATGCAGCAAGCACAGCATTCTTTACAAGAAAGTACGCCGGTACGTTGTACTTTTCAAACATTATTTCAGTCAATTTTTCACGTTTGCTGCGGATATTCCATGGTGCCTCTGAAAATAGCACCGGATGGAATTCAGCATCTGATTGAATTATTTTCGAGTAAGTATAGTCTAGCACTTTTTCAAAATGGTCCCAGTCTTCAATCATACCCTCCTTCATGTAACTAACAACCTCCATTCCTGGACGCGGTACATGAAGTATCGTTGTATCGATGTAATATTTTGGCTTGGACTGTGTAATATTATTATCCTGTTTTTTATCATCAACATCCATCGGCTCAACTTTGTTAGTTCCAGTTGCGATGTTGGTTGTACCTACTGTATTATTACAATTTTCCTCTCCGATACCAACCACCGCTGGTATTTCGGCTTTCGGAGTATCTTCTTGAGCATATCCAACACGCAGTGAATGATGTCCTAAATCAAATACCAGCGCTCCTATTTCATCTCCACCATACAACATACCTCCTGATGACATTTTTATTTATTTAATAACACCTAGAAAAATTTGTTTGTTAAACACCGCATAACCTTTAATATTTTTTTTTTTTTTCAATTTATTAATAATGTATTTATCAAGTACTTACTTTCGATTAAATATAATGTATTGTCGGTTTTAAATAGCGTTTATTATAAAAATGGTTATTGTTTTATATAATTAATATTTATTTATTAATCTTTATATTCATACACAAACAACAAAGCAGTTAGAACGCCAGACTTAACCTCAAAAACAATTTCAAAGTCCGCGCATGCAGGTGAAAGCTGTGCGCGCAGACATACCAGAGTCGGGAGTGGCGGGAATAATATTCTTTTTTTAAATTTAAAATCTACTTGTCAAAAATTTACATTTATAAAGTTAACCAGTTTTTCGTAGCGCTCCATGATGAAAACTGGAAAAATTACAGTTTCAGACTGTAATTAGGCGAGATTTTATATGAAAATTAATTTAGCAGATATTTAATAATTTTTTTAATAAATAAATTACTGCATTAAAAAAATGAAAAAAAAAATGGAAATTTAGAAATTTTAATAAATTAAAAATGCAATTTTTTAAAAATAATTTTTTGGAACAAATTTTTTTGTTGAAGAAAATTAAAAAATTATCAAGTGACAGCTAACTTTAATGTCATTATTTTTCCGTGATCTAGATAAAGATTTTCTTAGCTTGATTTGATGTGAGAATTTTAAACGCTGACATGAATACAAATTTAATCCCATAAAATGGAACACGGAAAAAGAAAACTTGAAAAATTACATTATAAATAGTAAGAAGTGTCCCATCGTATTCAAAACTAGAAAAATTACAGTTCGAAATAACATTTTTCTAAAATAAAACTTTGAATGTTAATTTCCAGACCTTTCAATGTAAACATTACATTCTACAATGTAATTCGTATAAAATCATGACATTAAAGTTTTTTAATTTTATTTAACAATTAAATTTATAATAAAAAAATTATTAAAAAAAAAAAATTGCATTTTTTATTTTTTTAAATTTCTAGATGTAAATTTTTTTTTTTCTTATTTTTTCCCATAATTTATTTGTTAACAAAAATTCTAAAAATTATCAAATATCTGCTAAATTAATTTTCATATAAAATCTCGCCTAATTACAGTCTGAAACTGTAATTTTTCCAGTTTTCATCATGGAGCGCTACGTTATATTATATAATGTAATTTTTCTATTTTCCATAAATATTGAAACTATTTCAGTGATTTAATAAAATTGAAATTTTAAATAAAATATTAAATTTCTTGTCGGTTTTATTGTATTCCTCATCTTTTATACAAAATTTATACAAAAAGTAATAATAAAAATTTTATTTATAAAAACGACTTTTAAATACTATTTCTTAAATGTTAAAATTAAAATTTTTAGTAAAATGATTAATGTAAAAACATTATAAGAAACTACTTTGATAAAAAATTTGTAATAAAAATTCTCTTGTTAATTTGATCGTATTTAAAATTCTTCAGAAAACCTTTTAATTAATAATTGGAGTATCTAATTGTACTTAGCAGATATTTATAAAAGTACAATTATAATTATCTAAGATTATCAATTCGGCCATTTTCACGGTGAAAATATTTTTCGATATTTTTGCGTCAAAAAATTTTTAATCTTAATTTTTAATTACAAATAAAAAATCCCTAAAATACTTATTTCTTCTTTTCATTAAAATAACTAGTTAAAATTCTATTAAATTAAAAAAAGTTTCCTACTCAAAAATTTAGATAATTATTTTATATTTGACAAAATCTAATTATCTGATTTTTAAAATTTGAATCATGCGCAGATGGCGAATAGCAGCGCCACTTTTTAAAATAAGTTGACTTGAAATGTTTTGTTGTATAGGTATGAATAGAATGTAGATAATAAACACATATACATGTATGTGTGTGTATAAATGTGTAGATGTAAGTATGTGTGGGATGTGTATTTTTTGAAAAAGGGTGAGTGAAAGTATAGAGCATAATATAAAGCCTGGCGCACGGAAAGTGGAGTAGAATGGTACAGTAGACAGCATAGAAATACAGAATAGAATGAGCAAAGGTGAATATGAGGGGGTTGGATACATGTGTTATATATGTATATACACTACATATATGAATATATATGGTGTACATAACGAGACTATGGCGACGACGACGACGCTAACCGTCTCCTCGCGCGCAGCCAGCAATATGTCGTCCCCGCAATAGAATAATATTAATTTACAATTTAAAATAACAAATATACGTCCTTATGTGGAATTTAAATAATATTACACTGTGTATTATTTTATCAGTAAGTGCAATAATGCAATTGTACGTTTGGAGATAATTTTATCCATGTAGTTTTTAAAAAAGTGACGGGATTGAAACTATCATTATATATAATAAATAAAAATCGAAAGCTAGTGAGAAGAAAGAAAGAAAAAAAAAGAGAGTGAGATGAAAGGGATGTGGATTAATAGATATTATTTAGAGGACGACAGAAAATGATTTTAACTTGAAGGTTTTATTGAAAATTTTAATTAATGATTATCTGAATTGAAATATCGATTCAATAAAATGGATAAATTCATTGGAGTCTATTTGATTATTTCTGGACTTGTCACAAGTGGTAAGTAAACGTTGTTTGTTTATTTAATTTAATATAATAATAATAATTATTATTGTTATTTATTATTATTATTATTATTATTATTATTATTATTATTATTATTATTATTATTATTATTATTATTATTATTATTATTATTATTATTATTATTGATTTATAATAATAAATAAAAATTTTTTAATTTTAAAAGGTCTTTGTGCTGCCGGATTAGATTTGATAGTAGAACCGGAAGATGTTATTGTTGAGCCAGGTGGTGCAGCTCGACTGGACTGTCAAGCGTCTAGCACAACATACGATGCATCAGCTATTAATATCCAGTGGCGTACTGAGGACGGTCAAATGGTTAATTTTATTGGAGATAGTTATAGATCACAATTAGCTAATGGATCACTGTATATCAGCAGTGTCTACGCAGATAATTCCGAGCTAACGGGTGGTTATCAATGTTTAGTGACAGTAGAAAATGTCGGAGCTGTTGTATCAAAAATAGCTACTATCAGTTTGTTGTCACAGTTGCCGGTGTTTAAAGAAGAGCCACGAGATATAGCCGTCAGTTTGAAACAAACGGCCTTTTTTAGCTGTAGTTTATTATCAACGAAGTTGTTGGAAAATAGAGTAAAAATTCAATGGCTCAAAGATGAACATCCTTTGCAGTTGGATGAAAGCCGTATGACAATAATGCCGTCTTCGGGTGCGTTGGAAATAGATGATGTACGCCACGAAGATGTAGGTTTTTACCGATGCAACGCTACGGCGTTTAATCAGTATCGATTGAGTAATAAAGCTCAGCTGACTCTTTTACAAGAATCGCCTTCGTTATCCAGCGATCTTGATCAACAATCCCCGCCTGTATTTATTGCAAAACCCAAAGCACAAATAGCCGTTGAAGGTGCGACAATTATACTCGAGTGTGCAGCTAATGGTCGGCCTAAACCTTCTATTTTATGGTTGAAAAACGGAGTAGCTGTTGATCTAGCAACGTTGGATTCAAGATATCGTAAAATAGCAGCATCTAGCCTTATGATTACTGATATTATGGAAGAGGACACGGGATCATATCAATGTCGGGCAAAAAATGATGTTGAAACACTTGATGCGGTGGCTGAAGTAACGGTTCAAGTGCCACCGAGATTTATAAAGAGACCTGAAGATAAAGTTGCTAGTGAAAATCAGGATTTAGAATTTGAATGTGATATTTATGGTAAACCAGAGCCTAAAGTTACTTGGCTTAAAAATGGAGAAAAAATAACTCTCAGCGAATACTGGCAGCTTGTTAATAACAATAATTTGAGGATAAATGGATTATTGCCGATAGATGCTGGGATATTTCAGTGTATTGGAACCAATCCAGCGGGTTCTATTCAAACTTTCGCTCGACTTGATATCATTCATAAGCCAAGTAAGTCATTTATTCCATATATTCTTTAATTTTGCTATTTTTTTTTTTATTTCGCTTTTTTATTTTATGATTTGTTTTATTTTTTTACTTACTTATTTGATTTTTTTTTTCCTATCATTTTTTATCCTTTTTACTAATTGTGTTACCCCGTACTAATCTGTTATTGAAAAAAAAAACAAAAGAAAAAAGCCATTTGGCAAAGTCACCATCCATAACATTGTCACCCAAATCATTACCAAAAAAAAAATTATCACACCAACGACAATTATACAATAATACCTGGCAACATCCTAGCACGCTCCTTGGTCATACATTATCAGCATTTACTCCATCATCACCAGAATTATCATCGAATTCTTATCCTGGTGATGATTCCGCGGATTTATTTTTTGATAAAATCACAGAAGCTGATTCTGAGGGTGATCTTGATCCTGATTCTGATTTTGATTCTGATCCTGATGAAACCTTATTACCCCCACCATCTCGTCATCATCATCATTATCACCATCATCAACAAAAACCTGAATCCCATTTTTTAGATAACACTGACAATCTGGATCTACTAGAGGGTGCCGGCAACAATGGGCCTATTCTATTACCTCCAAAAAATCTCAGCGTTGTTATTGTCAAAACGAGATTTGTTACTTTACGTTGGCAAAAACCAGAAAATGCTGATAGTGATTCATCACTTACTTATCATATTTATTATAAACAAGATGGATCTCAAAGGTAAATTATTTATGCTTAAATTAAATTCAATTAATTTAAATAACATACTTCAATTAGACAATAATAAAAATCGATAAATATTTATGATTTACAGAGAACGCGTAGTAATAACTGCACAAAGACAATTGGAAGTAGTAGTGCGAGGTCTTCAACCCGGAGTAACATATCAATTTCGTGTTGTGGCGCATAATTCACAAGGAATAGCTGGAGCTTCTAGTGAAGTACTTACAGTAACAACTCACTCTGAAGCAGATGTACCAAGCCCACCGTTGAATCTTGAGGGCCATGCAACGAGTAGTCAGAGTATAAAAGTATCCTGGCAAGAGCCAAAAATTCTCAACGGTCGCATATCTAAGTACGTTGTAACTGCAATGGAAAATACAGACGACGTTGGTGGCAGTATTGGAGCTGGCGGATTCAGCGAAGGGGAAAGAATACGTGAAACGACGAGTACAACGTGTGAATTAGTTGATTTGACGCCTTATACTGAGTACAGTATTTGGGTGTACGCAGTGAATGAAAACGGGCCGGGTGCATCAACGAGTGAAATAAATCTAAGAACTTTTAGCGCTCAACCATCTCACCCACCGCACAATGTCACATTAGAAGCGGCAAGCTCGACAAGTATTATTGTCCGTTGGGAACCACCGCTTGAAGGTCAAAATGGTATAATAACAGGATATAAAATTCGTTATCGTCGTCAAGATCGTCGTTATCATTCAAATACTATCACTACTGAAGGTAATACACGTCTTCATGTAATATCTGGATTAGAAAAACATGGTGTTTATCATGTACGCATTTGTGCATTAAATGTTAATGGTACAGGCCCTTGGACCGAGTGGATGGCAATTGAAACTTACGAGAATGATTTAGATGAATCAACAGTACCCTCAGCACCAACGAATTTACGTACAAAAGCCCTGTCAACGTCCATATCCGTATGGTGGAGTCCACCCAAAGATGATAGAATAAAAGTACGGGGTTACATTATTGGCTGGGGTAAAGGCTATCCGGATGTTTTTAATCAGGAATTGGATGGTAAACAACGTTACTATTCAATTGAATCACTTGATCCAATGTTTGAGTATGTAATATCATTACGCGCAACCAATGAAGCTGGCGAAGGACCACCAATTTATGCTAATGTAAGGACTATTGAGAAAACGGCTGTTGAATCAACAGTAACACCATTAATACCACCAGTTGGGCTAAAAGCAGTCGTATTGTCTGCCAATACCGTTGTACTGTACTGGACAGATACATCACTCTCTGGTGGTCAACGTATTTCGGACAACAGATATTACGTCGTTAGATATGCGCCTTATCATCCATTAACACTGAGTCCACGTTATAAATATTTCAATGCTTCTGATCTAAATTGTATGATTGACGATTTGAAGCCAAACACACATTATGAATTTACCGTTAAAACAGTTAAGGGTAAGCGGGAATCACCGTGGAGTATGATTGCACTTAATCAAACACACGAGGCTGCACCCACATCATCACCACGTGATTTAACTGTTCAAAGTTATGAAGATCGTTCTACTGCAGTAATAGTACATTGGCAACCGCCTAAGCAACCCAATGGTCATATTATCGGTTATATTATATCTTATTCGACTGATAATACGAAACGTGAGAGAGATTGGCATGTTGAAGGTGTACTTGGAAATAAGACTGAGTATATTATTAAAGGACTGAAACCTAGTACAACTTATTATTTTAAAATTCAAGGAAGAAATATCAAAGGTTATGGACCTTTTTCATCTATTGTTGTCTTTAAAACACCACTTAGTAAGTTTATGCTTTTAAATTATAATAATTTTTATCTTTATTTAGTTTTATATACTTGTTTTTTGAATTATTTGCTGCACGGTTCGAACAATAATGTTTTATTATTTTTTGACTAGCTTATGCAAGTTGAGAGACTCATTATACAAAAACAATGTCATTGTTTCTGAGCTATTTTTTTTTTTTTTTTTAAGTATTTTACACAAACTATTCAATGAAAAATTTAGAAAACAATTTATTTCTTGAATGAATCAATTGATATTAATCCGATTTGCGATAACGTATGCATTTTAACAAGTTTTATCAATTTTTTTTATTTCAATAATTCAGAATTTATTCAATCGCTAAACCATTTTAAAAATAATAAAATTTTTAATTTTATTTTAATACTAGCTTTTACCCGCAGCTTCGCTCGCGTTCCAGGCCTTAGATAAATATCAAAGATCATTACATTTCAATAGAATTGAATCAATGTGGTTCTAATTTTTTGACAAACAATTTTTTTGTCTCTCGTAAAATATATATCTATATTTTTTTTTAATAAAAAGTATCCTATGTTACTTCTAATGCCTCCAAGAATATGTGTATATTCACATTTATAATATTAGTAGGGATGAATGTTTGAGCCGTGCATTTTCAGACTTTGCAATTTTTAATTTTTACGATGTATATTATTTGTGTGTTGGTATAAGAATTTATTTTTTATTTTGGTATTTTTATTTTCGTTTTCTTTTTATTTATATTAGGCAATGGCATGGATTATGATGATTTTTACAGCCAACAACAACAAGGTAAGTTTTATTTGAATGATGAGTATGTTATAGGAAATAATTAATTATTTTATACATGTGTGTTTAAAATTTTTATTTAATGCCAGTTAATTAATAAATAAAAAATTTAATTTAGATGGACGAGGATTATCCCAAGTTCTTATCTACATAATAATCGGCTGTGCAGTGATATTAATAACTGGAGTTGCAGTTGTTGTTATATTTGTATGCTGTAGAAGACAAAATGAATCACCAGATCGTAAAAAAGGCTATATGAAAGATGTAAATCAAAAGACAAATATTAAACCACCAGATTTATGGATTCATCATGACCATATGGAGCTCAAAGCCCTGGAAAAATCATCAATTAATGGTGAAACTTTGACATCAACGGCTAGCGGTGGAATTGTTAATAATACGTTACCAAGATCCGGCAATACTGATTATAACCATACAGATACATCTGGTAATACAGTAATAAATTCTGGTTCACTGGATAAACGTACTTACGTACCAAGTTATATGGGTAAATATAGATTTATTTTATTACAACTTAATCCTGCAACAAAATTCATAGTACACACAATGTAACGACACAAATTTTTCTGATTTTCGTTATTGTTTATTTAAAAAAAAAAAAAAAAATTCGTTACTTATTTATTTTCATTAGTTAATTTTTTTAAGTTAAGCCATTTATTTTAATTACTGTAGCAACTAATAATTTGGATGACAAATGCTCCACACTCACGAGACAACACAGTCGCAGTAAATCAAAATTTATTCCCCTAACTGTTGTTGATAGCGGTGGACCGCTACATTCATGTAAGTATACACACAATACACCACACAGCAAAATCTAGATTATCTGCATTTTATTTCTGTACCAATTTAAAGCTATTTTTAGACAGTTCTCATCTAAATCATTTGTGTTAATTAATATTATAAATGCATTGAAATTTAATTAAAAAATTAAAACCGAAGCACACGATTTTTTTGAGAAAAAAAAAGTCCATGAACTCACAGTTTCACTGAGATATTGATTGCTTTTTAGTAGATTTTATAAATATCTAACTATTGCATTGGTCCTGATGACGGAATTTTTGAAAAATTTTGATATATTTCGGCTCTGCTCGTCCTTGTCTCTTCTCTAACTCCTGCAATTCTGTACGGATTTTAATGAAACGTAACATACTCATTCTTAGGACGATTCTCGAGGATTAGTTTAGAAATAGGAGCAATTCAAAAATTTTCAAAAATTACAAAAATTTCCACTTTTACCGTACTTCTGTGCAATAACGATTAAACAAAATATCGTAATTATTTCATGTTATTCATGTTATTTAATAAGCTTTAATTTGCATACTTATCTATTTTTCTAAATTAAATAATTAAGAAATTACAGCAATTCGAAAATTTTTTAAACCATAAAAATTTTCACTTATATCGTAATTCAGTGCAACAACAATTGAACGCGATATCCCATCAAATTTCTGTAAATTACATCTGAAAGCTTTAATTTGCATACTTCTATATTTTTCTTAATTAAATAATTTAGGAATGACAGAAATTCAAATTCTTCAAAATCCTCAAAAATTGGAACTTTTACTGTTTCTTTTCGAAATAACTATTGAATGCGATAACTTGTAAAATTTTTGTAAATTGCATCTGAAAAATTATTCAATGACCTTTAATTTGCATACCTTATCATCAGTCTAGGCCAAAAATTATTTACTATTACTGTCTATTAAGTGGAACTTTACTTTTGCATTCGTTTTAGAAATGATTATTTTAGTAGTTGTTGGATTCACTGTAAAATTTATTTTCATTTCAGCTGCCGAATGGTCTTTTTTTTATAACTTACATTTATCATCTGATTCAAAATGTAGAATTAGAGACTGTTTAAATATTACGTCACAAATCGAGGGTAAGAAGGATACCTCAGATTTGTGGCAGAATCTAACAAATATATAGATTAATAATTTAATGAATACTTTTAAATAAAAATAATTAAACGCATTTTTCAATTTCATACTTAGCTAAAAATAATAAATCAATTTGAAATCAGTAAAAATTTTTTTAGAATATCAATAATTAACACGATTATGAAAAAAAAAAAAAATTTATCACGATTATACCATAAAAATGTCTCATAATTTAACGACGCATTGAGGGAGAGTTCTCTGAAAATGTAACATGGGGGGGGATTTAGGGATTTGAAGGCCTACAAAATAGCGTGACGTCATTTATAAATGACCCTTGCTAAACTTAAATCAATTTATCAAAATTCTTAGAAAAATAGGGAATACTGTCTAAAAAAATCTAACTAATAAATTGAAATATAATGTGAAAAATAAAACTAATAATCATTTCAGCCATTGCATCAGGAACAGCAGCATCAACGACCATTGTAAATAGCGGTCACGGTAACAGCTTATCACAACCAACGATCTTCAATTCATCGGATGGATCGCGAGAACCGTCACGATCAATTTATCCACGTACTGTTGGCGCTCAATACAGTTTAAGTAGAGCCCATATAACATTAGAACCGACTCCGGAGTCGAATGCATCTGCTGATTTATCATCGATGTCAAGCAATTACGAGCAGCTTCACCATAATTCTATGACGTACGGCAGTACACCTTACAATAATTCAACAAGTAGTCAACAATTTACGCCCGGACACTACGGTGGTGGTAATACGAGTCAATCTTCCGTGGCTGCTAATTCATCGAGTATAATCTCCGGTGGAAATAGCAGTAGAGGTGAACTTGGTGGTGGTAGTGGATCAGGAACAGAATCTAATGCCAATAGCGGTGGTGGTAGTGGTAGTATTAAACGACTCCAAGGTCATCCATTAAAAAGTTTCAGCGTACCAGCTCCACCACCACAATCAGCACCATCCACACCAGCACAACAGAAACACGTAACTCAAGTTTCTCAAGTTACTGTAAGGTCTAGTCTATCCGGAAGTCCATATAAAAAACAACAATCCGGTTCTTCCTCAGCAGCAACTAGTACTAATCAATTAACTAAAAATCGACTGGCTTCCGTCTCAAATGCTTGTCATACGCCTGAAGAAATTGAACGACTTAAACCCTCGTACAGTACTGAGGAATTGAATCAAGAAATGGCTAATCTAGAAGGCCTTATGAAGGACCTAAATGCCATAACGGCCTCTGAATTTAAATGTTGAAATATTATTTTTTTTCTGTAAACATTCTAATGTCGCCGGCATAAATCGTACTATTTTATTATTTTTTTTTTATTTATATAATCGATTTTATACGTGATGGTGTGTAGAAAATTTTTTAATATCTAGTTTAATATTACAATACTCATTAGTATATTTTATTATATATATATTATATATATAAATACTAATGAAGTAATTAAAATAGTATAAATTATGTAATAATATATACTGTCTGCCATATTAATATTTAGCGTATTTTACGCTTTTTTTTTTACGATAAAATTTTTTATATCTCTTTATACAAATATGTGTGATTTAAACGTAAAAGAAAAAAAGACAAATATCGAAATATTAAAAAAAAAATATCATTTTGATTTTTACAGTATGAATTAATGTTCGATAGGCTGAAGTTTAGCCGTTTAAAATTTTATCATAATTATGGAGTGTTACAGCGGACCAAAAATTAACCGCAGTACGTAAACTTTTTATTCGACTAATGAAAAAAAAAATAAAATCATTGCATTATGATCTCATTAATATAATATTAACAAATATTTACGCTCAATTGACAAAAAATATTTTACTGCCATAACAAATTTATTAAAAAAAAAAAAAAAAAATTTTTTTTTTTTTTTTCCAACAAATCAATTTAACAGGAATCGAAAAAATTTTTCTAAGTATAAATAAAGTATTACTAGGATTGCTATTTTAAAATTTAATTAATTTGGTATTTGATACATTGTTTTTTTATAACTATTTATAATTTTATAGTTTATAATTAAAAAATACCATCAGTGATTTTTTTACTTTTTTATTCATATTTATACGCACAATTATGCGTGTGTTTTGATACTTTTACACGAACAAAATAATAAAACTAAAATTAAAAAAAAAAAATGAGTGATTGTGAAAATTATAAAATAAGAGCTTGAGTACTGTTTGCATTTATAAAAAAAAATTTTTTTGCTTGTTGCACAACGAAACGAGCATAATCTCGTATTCTTTTATATATATTCAAATTGGTATTGGTGATAATTGATGATTAATACGAGGTTAAAATAAAACAATAATAATTTATATCTTAGCTTAATAAATGACAAACTTTGTACATGATATTTATATTATAAATACTACTAATAATAGTAATAAAAAAAAAAAAAAAATTAAAAATAGAAAAAGAATACCCAGGAAAGTCGGCCTAGATCACGGCTTGTCGTGATAACGGGGTCTAAACAATTATTTTACCATAAAAGTATACATTTTAGCTTTTATAATGATTACAGTATACATAAATATTAACTACGTATATTCTATTATAATAAATTATTTATTGATTATTATTATTATTATTATTGTAGATTAAAAAGAAATTACAATAGACATTACGACAAAATAATTATCAGCTGTTTACTACTTTTATTTATAATCATAATCATCATTAAAATGTATCAATAACAACTACCAATTGCGTATTTGTCATTTTTATAATAATAATAATAATAATTATTATTATTATTACAATATTGTTGATGAATTTTTTTAGAATTAAATAATTGCGCGAGCCTAAAAATTAAGCAGCGCTAATTTATACATAAGTGTGTACATAATAAAACAGCATTTATATTTAATTTGTTTGTTAAACATTTTTTTGTGTATGTTATTTACAATTACAACCATGCATGTAATCCCTTATAATATATAATTATAGAAAAATGACAAAACGCGCAGGTAAAAATAGATTCAAACTAATAAAAAAATTATAATAAATTTTTAGTCAAAGTATAAATAGCATTTTTTCAATATCATCATTTTTTAATTGACTATTTTTTTTTTTTTTATTCCATTTCAAGTCACTCGTAAGACAAAAACAAATATACGAAATTTAAATCACTCTTAATCAGTATTTTTTTATTATTATTACTTATATTTACATGTATGATATGTGTGTATGTGTGTAAAGTTTTAAATTGATCGCGGAGTATTTATCAATTATGAGTATAATTCATTTCAATTATGGCAAGCATTGAAAGTACATTCTTTTTTTTTTATCATAATAATTGAGCTTATTATTATCGTTATTATAATCAACTAAGGCTTAGATTAATTATAGTTTGTAAGTTTTTTTTTCTGATCGTTTATTGATATAATCAATTGATATTGTCAATGATGTGAATTTGAATGTTTATTGCTCAATTATAGGACTAGAAGTCTCAAAAAAATTTACTAGTAACTCGCAGATTTTACTTCAATGAGTTTTTTTTTGTAAATGAAGCTATACATACGGTTTTCCTGTAAGTAATTTCAATTACATTCATTTAAAAAAAAAAATACGTCCTGTTTACACAACATTCTAGTTTAATATTTACGCCGTGTGATGATCTTAGATTATCACAGGATACAAAATTGGGGTAGTACCTGACAAATATTTAATGGTATAATTAATATCAGTGTTGGATATAATTGAAATTGTTTTTAAAGTTAATAGTTAATATTAAGATAACTTACTTATTAACAACTAATCTTTCTGATTGCTTTAATTAGTAAGTTCGTTAGAGTTTAAATTATAATTGAGTTAATATTTTAAGAGGTCTTTCTGGTTTGTAACATGACATTAAATTTAGCTGTCACTTGTGAATTTTTTAATTTTTTTTAACAAAAAAATTTGTTCTAAAAAATTATTTTAAAAAAATTACATTTTTAATTTATTAATATTTCTTCAAGTCCATTTTTTTAATAATTTTTTTTTGCTATAATTTATTTGTTAAAAAAAAAATTAAAACAATTGTAAAGTGACAGCTAAATTTAAAGTTATGTTTGTAACTTTCAAAAAAAAAATTTTTTTTAACTTTTTTTCGAAAGTGCAGATATCTACAAGTATTGTATTAAAATTGATACTGAAATTAATAAACATCTGTAAATTTTTTGGATTTTTATAACAACTAAATTATTGTAAAAAAATTTTAATAAAAAATCGCACATCTATAAATTATAAAAAAATTACAAAGGTAAATTTTTTAATAATATTTTTTTTTTATCATTAATTTATCATACAAATTAAAAAAAAATTGGCAGATGTCTGCTGAGTTCATTATTATTAGTAAAATGTCCATATTGATGTTCGAATGAAAAAAAAAATAGCAAAATTTAGAAAAGGCTGAAAGAATTTTATATGATCGTCGATTAATTTCAGATTAGTAGATTTTAATTTTAATTAAAAAAATTTTAAATGCATTTATCTTAGAACTATTTTTCTGCTTGACGTACATGATATCTCGAAAATCACTGACCCAATTTTTATAAAATTTAATGACTTTAAAATAAGCTGTCACTTGACAATTTTTTAATTTTTTTTATCAAATAAATTTGCTCCAAAAAAATATTTTTAAAAAATTGCATTTGTAGTTTTTTTTAATTTCTAGATGTCAATTTTTTTTGTAAATTTTTTTTGCCATAATTTATTTGTTACAAAAATTCTTAAGATTATCAACTATCTGCTAAGTTAATGAAAATAAATTTAGCAGACATTTAATAATTTT
>JZSA01005582.1:0-57341 GCA_000956155.1 Cotesia vestalis | reverse complement strand
ATTAAAAAGGTCGTAAAATTTATGTCAATTTTTTCGGCGACAATCAGTTTATCGTCTAAGTAATTAAAAAAATTTTGTGACAAGCATATTTTTATTTAAAAAGAAATTTTTATAGTTTAATTTAGTATCGCCAGAAATGTCTTGACATGAATTTGTGCCTTTTCATGATTTTATATATTTTTGGTGATGGTCAATTTTTTTTATTAAGTTTCTGTAGAAGTTTTGAATAGTTAGTTCTTCCCATTTCAATTAAATTATTGATAATCGATTTGGTCAAAGCAATAGAATTTTTCAAATTTATTTTCAAATTACCCAAACTATGTATATTGCGATAAAAAATATCAAAAAATCATTAAGCCCCAGTTTTTTTTTTTATTAGTAATTCGTAATTCTCAGCAGCCACATAGTAACTGCAAGTTGCTAGTATGGATTAATACTTGACATATAATTAAATTCACGCGAAGACAAGAAAATGAATAAAAAAATTTTATCTAGCGTGAAATTAGAATTTTATTAGAACTACTCCAAGAATTTATCATAATAAATTAACCACCCAAAGGCAAAAATTCAGCACAAAACCTTTTTAATAACGCTAAATTTAATTAAAAAAAAAAAAAAATAATTTTATTAATTAATTACGCCAGAGACAAAATTTCCCTTATTTTCTTAATGATATAAATAACTAATAACTAACATGGCTAAATAAGCAGAATTAATCTTATTTTTCCAGGTAATTTAAAAAATTATTCTTACCCCATTGCCGAAAATAATCGTGCAGTCATAAAAGTTCCATAGGTAGGCATAAAAGTTGCTACTCCACTAAATATAATATGAACTGACATTGCTGATAGTAATGCTCTACGACGTCCAATACGATCACCTAATCCACCCCATCCGATTCCACCAAGTGCAAGGCCAATTAATGTTATCTTAGCCAACCATCCTTTTTCATTGTCTTTGATACACAATTCAACTTCTGCGCTTGGCAATATGTAAGGTACTACGAAAAATTCAACAGTATCTGCTGCAAGACTGAGACCAGTGCACAGTGCTGCAAATATTTGGAAATAACCAACACCAGCCTGAAATTTTATTTTAATTTTGAGGGATTAATGATTGAATACTAAAATTATTTCTTATTATTAAGATGTTTGTAAAAAAATTTACATGACAAAAATATCACCGTTAAAATGTATCACCAGGTAAGACGTAATTTAAGAAAAAAAAAATATTATTTATCTAACAAGAAATGTCATTTGACAGCAACAAAAGTAAAAGATTGTCGAAAATTAAGTTAGCCGACATCTAAAAATTTTTAGAATTTTTTTTTTCTTGAAAAATTATTTAAAAAAAAAAAAAAAAAATTTCACATATAGAAAATTTTTAAAATTAAATATGCAATTTTTCAAAAATATTTTTTTGTTCTAATTCAATTGTTAAAAAAAAAGAAAAAAATTAAAAACGTCGGCTAATTTTATTATCATAAAGATTGATTTACATATGATATAAAGTTAGATTTTGATCAAAGTTTAAAATATACTAGTGACAATTTAAACTTATTTTATAAAAAAAAGTTAAATATATTTAAAAAAATTTAGCTAGATAAATATAAACAGTTGAATTATAAAAATTCAAGTTAAACGTATCAGTTTCAAGATATTTGAACTAATTTTAAAGACCCGTAGTTTCTAAATAATTGATCAATTCGACTAACTTTTAAACTCAAACAAAGTAATTACACTAAAACAAAATTTATACAATAACTAATTTATTCAATACCTATTTAAAAAATAAAAAATTTTTAATTGCTCCAATTATATGAATTTCATTATGCACATAAATTTTTTGAAATAATCAAAGTGCAAATGAATGTAATAATAAATAAATAAAAAATTTAAAAGAAATTTTGTAAAAATACACCCTACTTTTGAAAATTTCTGAGGTAAACATTTTTTAATTTTAATTTTATTTGTTTAAAAATTAATAAATGTTTTTTATCTATGAGAGTGAATTCAGCAGACAGCTAATTTTTGAGAATTTTCAGATTAATTTTAACTTAATGGTTGTAAAAAAAATCTAAAAAATTGTATAGAAAAAGCTTGTGAAAATTTCCATATGCATTTTTTTATACTATTTATTCTGTAACAAATAAATTGCTTATAAATTATTAAAAAATTATTAATTTCTGCTAAATTCACACTCATTTTTACCTTCATGATTTTGCAGAAAATTAATTTCATCAATCTACGCCTATATTTTCTTACTCTTTCATGTACCCTAATTTTCTGATAACTAAGCAAGTATTACTTTTCTTAAACCTTTCTTATACTATTTAATAAATGCCTATAATCTTTTGAAAAATTAACCGGTAATATTTTTCCAGTAAAATTTATTCCTTCACAAAATCTTAATTGTAATTAATTGAATAATGAAGGTAAACCTGTTTAATAGCATCTTCATGAAACTGTCCAAGTAAATCATCATCGATATTTATTGAATCAATTAAATCATACTCAGCAGAATCAGCGAATGTAACAACACCTCCAACATTTTTTTCACCATCTCCGGTAGCTTTGCCAACATTGTCAGCAGTTTCAATAGAAGATGTTGTAGCTGCAGTAGTTATTGTAGCTGCCATAGTAGTTGTCATGTTGTTCGCGTTGGCGGTGGTATTAGAATTAGTTGATGACATTTCGCTGGGCATTTGATGATTACTTTCCTCAGTATACATTCTTGTATGACTTCTGATTCCAAATCTGCCACCACCACCTCCACGATTGTTGATAATTCCTTTTTCCTGTAATAAACCACTGGACTTTCTGTCGCCGACCAGCGACAGAGTTTCCTCCTCCAATGGGGGTGACATCACCGTCATTACCACTCATCTACAATACAAAAAAAATTTAAGTTGATAATTATTAATTAATTAAATAATTATTATTAATTTAAATGTTGTATAATCACTTGTACCGGTTAAAGTTTAGATATAAATAAAATAAATTATATTATCAATCAAACTCAGGTTTCTTTGATATATATATATATATATATATATACCTATATATCTATATACATACACAGACACTCACACTAACCTGGTAAAGTGATAATTTTATTCTCCCAGTTATCTTATTTATTTTTAATACAATATCCCTTATTATATTATTTAAAAACTACATTCTTTATTGTTCACTTAAAAAAATCATTTTTAAAAAATATTAAAAAAATTGATTTGGACTTTTTTTTTCTATTCATTGTATTGAAATAATTTTTAAATTATTACAGGAACTAATTACAAGTAAATTACACGTAAGTAATAAGCCGTGCGTAATTATTCATTTGATGATATAAAATTTCATTTTATAATGGATTAACTATTATTACTGTTCATTAACACTAATTTCTACTTGTCATGATAGTTACAATTATCAATTTTTTTTTTCAATTATATATTACAATTATTTAAACAACATTATTAACAGCAACAATTATTAATATTCAAAAACCATTATATACACAATTTTTTTTTTTTTTTAATGATAATGATTCAATACATGAAACGAAAAATATTATTTTGTGTAGTGTGTTTTGTATCGATTTAAAAGACAGCGAGTCGGTCTCTGACACAAGCCCACACTCACATATTTAACCACCCACGCGACACACAAGCTGTCTCAAGTTAATACTATCCAACTGACACACATTGACTGCTGTAAATTTAATGCTTTATTATATTGTAGTATATCCTGTAGAAAAGTTAAGCTCCAAGCTACGGACATTAGTCTTTCACCATAAATTAAACTGTAAATTAAAATCGTTAAAAAATTACTCATCAATTTATTGATTATAATTAATGATTATTAATTAATAATACCGAAAATTTGATTAAAATTTTACAAAAAAATTTACCAAATAATCAGTATGTTACTAATCGTGATTTATTTATGCATCATCATCACTACTTTCATTGCTTGACTTATTATGAGCATGCTTATTTTCTTCTGATTTTACTCGCGCAATTATTTCTTTGGCAGGATTAAAAACACCGTTAGTTTGTACGTTACACACAAAACATCGAGTTGTTTTTTTATACTGCTCCAAGGCACATTTTTCGCAGAAGTAATGCTTACACCTGTAACATATTAATTATGAGTAATTAGTATCAAGTGTATAAAGTAATAATTATTGACAGAATAATTAAATTATTATGTAATTAAATTAAACATACTTAGTAACAATCGGATCGACGAATGTATTGCGACAAATAAAACATTTAAAAGGGAGACTGTCTTCATCGCTATCAATTTCATATTTTTTATCGTCTTCATCACCGCTGTTTGCACCAGCACCAGTGATCGCGTCACGTTCAAGTTGCCAGCCTAATTTATAATCTGACCGGTCATGCAAAAATTTACAGCTGTCTCCAAAACCACAGTAACCCGTTTCTTTGTAATCTTTACATATATCAGGCTGATAATCCCATCTTACTGTGGTACGTATGTTTGCTGGTGCTCTTATGGGACCTTTGCGTACCATTCCACTCGACGCATTACCAGCAGCAGTGTCTTTTTTTTTATAATACTGTGAATAATTATTTAATCCCCGGTATATTTTGTCATCTTCTTTACCCTCAAGTTCTTCATTTATTTTTTGTGCTCGTTCAAATATCGCTTGAGCGTCTTTGTCCAACTCTGTTTCAGTTTCGAGTATTGCAGTGGCACCTTGATCACTTGGTCCTGCCACTGCTGTTGTTCTTCTACTTTTATAAGAAACTGTTATATTTTCTTCATCACTGCTGTCCAATTTCTCTGTTTTTCGTTTACTTGATGTATTTGTCTAATTAAAAGAAAAAAATTTACTATTATTATATTATTAAAAAATACTTTAGTTATTAAATTGATAAGCCATCATTAAATAAAAAAAAAAAAATTAGAATCAAATAGTTTTAATAAAGGAGTTAAATTCAAAAGTATATTCTAGTTTCAAAATTGATAAGCCATCATTAAATAAAAAAAAAAAAAATAGAATCAAATAGTTTTAATAAAGGAGTTAAATTCAAAAGTATATTCTAGTTTCATTGTTTTTTTTTTGTAAAAAAAAAATTTCATTGTAAACATATTTAAAATTGCAACCTGAAGTTTGATATACTGTACATTTTATGACATTTAATTTAGTAGTCACTTCACAATTTTTTTTAGTTTTCTTTAATAAATAAATTACGGCAAAAAAAATTATTAAAAAAATGTACTTGTGAAAATTTTAATAAATTAAAAGTGCAATTTTTTTTAAATAATTTTTTGGAACAAATGTTTTTGTTAAAGAAAATTAAACAATTGTCAAGTGGCAGTTAAATTAAATGTCATGTACATTTTTCATTTTTAAAAGACTACTAGATTGATGACACTGAAGTTGACAGACATTAAAAATCTTTTTTGAATTTTATAGCAATTAAATTATTAATAAAATTTAATTAAAAAGTTTTACATGTGAAAATTAATAAAAATTACAAGTGAAAATTTTTTGAAGCATTTTTTATTGTAATTGATTTTTTAAAAAAATTTTTCAAATTGACAGCTGACGGCTAACTTCAGTATTATCTAGATTGTTATATCCTTTGTAATTTTTGATTTTTCTATTGTTAATTTATAACTTGAGACCGAAATTTTTGTAAATTTACAAGCAAATTAAAGAGTAACCAAAAAAAAACTGATGGATAAATATTTTTCAAATTTTATGAAAATTAATTTAGGAGATATTTGATTGTTTTTAGGACTTTTGTTAACAATTAAATTATGGCAAAAAAAAAAAAAAAAAAATTGACATCTAGAAATTAAAAAAAATAAAAAATGCAATTTTTCAAAAATAATTTTTTTAAAATACATTTAATTGTTAAATAAAATTGAAAATTAATCGGATGACAGCTAACTTTAATGTCATTCAAATTTTTTGTACGCACATTTTTTAAATTTACTCCTTTAGTTTGGAAAAAAAAAAAAAAAAAAAAAAAAAAAAGACGTATGTCAGCTGCTTCAAGCATGACATTTGTTATAAAAAATATAAACTCATTGACTCACTCTTTGAATTAAAGGATTTGAATCCGAAGTTTTAGATTCTTTTTTAAATACTTTAGTTTCATCCTCGCTGCTATCTGTAAAAAAAATAGCATTAAAAAGCGAATTAATAACCAGTTTATAACCTTAAATATAACCTCTACCCATATTTAAAGAAACAACAAAAATAAGTTATATTTTTACCTGACGACTTTTTGCGCTGTCGAATGCCTCTTTTACGTATTTTACTTTTATTAAATAAAAAAGTACAGCTATTTTTTTCTTTATCAGAATCCATTATTATTGTTCAGTATATTTTTGTTTACGTTCTGTAACGTTTGATCCCTTTTTATAATTGACCGTTTTGTGAGAAAACGCCGACGGCGGAGGAACGTGGAGGTGAATTATTTCTTATGCGATTTCTACATTATCAACGCATAAAATTCACACTGACAACAAACACGCGACACGCGGAAAATGAAAACACTTTACTTTTCTAACCTTTCTTACAAAAATTCAACACGATTTACAACTTCATAAATTAAATTACAATAAAAGTAATGATATTTAATTGTTAACAATGTTGATAAAAAAAGAACCTGTTGTCAGCAGTTACAATCAATTTTTTTTCAGTGATGACTCTAATGATGAAGAATCAAATGTAAATGTAAGTTATTTTTAGTAAACATTTTTACTCTACTTTAAAAATAATTTAATAAAAATGAAAAATTAAATTCAAAATTCATCAGTAATAAAATCAAATAACTTTCTCAATTTTTCTTCATATCAGTAAAATTTTTATGACATTAAATTTAGCAGTCACTTCACAATTGTTTTAATTTTTTTTTAACAAGTAAATTACAGCAAAAAAAAGTTATTAAAAAAATGGACTTGTAGAAATTGTAATAAATTAAAAACGCAATTTTTTTAAAATAATTTTTTAGAATAAATTTTTTTTTGTTAAAGAAAATTCAAAAATTGTCAAGTGACAGCTAACTTTAATGTCATAAATTTTTTTGCTTATTTTGGATATTTTTAATAGAATAATTGATTTTTACAGAACGCAAACGGCAATAATGCATCAAATAATGAAGAAGAGGAAGAAGAAGTAATTGGGCCTGTTCTTCCTGGAGGTCATAGATTAGATCAAAAATTTTATTGCATTAAATACCCTGGTAAAGTTATAAATCCAGAAAAAGCTATCGAAAGCTTAGGAGGGCTTGGATCAATATCGACAGTAAGATGTTTTATTTTATTATTTTTATAATAAAAGCAATGATTTTGAATAAGTATCACGACAAAATACCCGCATTCATGATAAAAAAAGAAATCAATTTTTATTTCAAAAAACCATGGCGGATTTTTGAAGATAATTTTTTTCAGTTCTTATTTATTTATTTATTTATTATTTATTCAAACGCCACTCGGCAATTATACAGAATAGTTACTTATAATAGTGTGAAGTGATATAAAGAACCAATATCTACATAAAAGAACTCGGAATCTACATAAACAAATTAAAAAAAAAGAAAACGAAAGGAATAGTTCAACATAGTTACTATTGACACCAGAAATCTAATTTCAAGATAGCCCGCTTGGTCTCTCTTTTAATCCTTCCGATGGTTGCACCAAAGAGATCCACACTTGCAGCAATTTCATTCGTCACCTTGGATATTCTATACGTCGGGTACGTGTAAAAAAACGCGATCTTACTGATGGGACGTCGAACACCCTGTTAGTGCGTAGACTTTTATTTGGAATAACCAAATAAAAGTCATCTCAGTATAGGTCCGGAGCATCCAAATGTCCGTTAAGAATATTAGCTCCACAGCAAAGCGTCGTATATTTTCTTCTATCAGTAAAAGAAGAGTTTCCGATATATTCATATCCTTGACGACAGTCTAAAGACATTTTTTCTACCATTTCGATATTTAATATGGTTTATAAATTTTCTTCGTACCAATTCCAGCTTCTTAATCTCATAGTTGTAGATCGAGTCCCAGATTACGCACCCATACTCCAAAATCGGTCTCACCAGGGTATTAAATAATAAAACTAGTGTTTTATCACCCTCGAAGTCTTTACTTGACCTCAGTATGCTACAAAGTATACGGTTAGCTCTAGCCACTATATTATTTAAATGCACCTCAAATGTGAGCTTATTGTTCATATAAATTCCCAGATCTCTAATCTCGTCAACCTTAGGTAAAATATCGTTGCCAATGTACACAGAAAAAAAATTTCACTTGAGTCAAGAAAATACTTTTTTTTTTTAATTATTTTTTTGAGCGAAAAAAAAATTTTTTTTTTTTGACAAGAAATTTCACTTATCCCAACAAAATTAATTCTCTTGCTTTAAGAAATACGTATCTTGATCCAAGAAAATTTATTTAAGAAAATCTGGTTTTGAGAAAACTTAGCTTCTTTCTCCAAAAAATTTTGTTCTTGGTAGAAGTAAATTTTCTTGTCTTGAGAAAATTTCTCTCTTGCTCCAAAAAATTAAATATCTCGATGGAAGTAAATTTTCGTGAATATATTTATTGATTAACATGTCAAATGGGGAGATCAAATAATATTGAATCATTTTTTTTTATTCTATGTGTATAATTGCACACTAAAATAATACAAATTGAGTATCAAATATTCAAGAAAAAAATTTTCTCTAGGTGAGAAAATTTTTTTCTCAGCTAAATTAGGTGGCTCTGCTTCCCTAAAGTATCTAAAAATCTTGATCAAATATAAAAATTTATTGTATCAAGTATTTATGATAATTTGAATTAAGAAAAAATTACTTCCACCAAGAATAGAATTTCAATAAAAATTTTTACTTCGGCCAACACAACTTCGGTCTTCCTTCAGGCACCCGAAAATTTTCTTGAGCCAAGAATTTTGTTCTCCAGTAAAAAAATTTTTCTTTCTGTATAGTAATGATAATGATTGATCACCGAAGCCCCCTTCCATATTTAATTATTACACACTTTTTCACGTTTAATTTTAGCTTGTTGAGCTCGTACTAATTTGATAATTTATTAATATCCTCTTGCAAACATACATGTCGCCATTGTCCCTGAAACCAACTTTTTATTTCCTATACAATAATCAGTTGCTGAGATACTGATGTTCGTGTATTTTGTTATACAGCATTCGAATTTAGTTACTTACTGACTGTTAATACTTGAGTTGAATCTTTTCATAATTTGATAATCATTTTTCTAGACTATAAACACGCCAAATCGCCGATTAGAGCTAAAACTACGAACATCTGATGTTTATTGCAAGCCAGCATGCGGCGATCGACACGAAGTATCAGGATTCCTACTACGCATTCGTGTAAAAAAATCACGAATTAAAAAAGCTACTGAATTAGCAAAGCAAAAAGAAGTTGAAAATTATCGTAACTTAACTTCAGCAATGCCACGTGATTTGTCAAAACAACATCCGATAGACAATTTTGATCGAGAAGAAATTAAAAGACTATCCAAAGAATTACGTAACTGTGAAATAGATGCTCAACAAAATCGTAGCAAAACTGCTGGTGGAAATGAAAAAAATCAGTCACTAATTGATGAATTATCTGGTGATTCATCAAAAAATATACCATTGAAGTTTAGTTGTAATAAAATGGAAGACTTGTCTAATGAAACAGATTACAAGTTGCCGAAATTAAAAATACTTGGACGTGTAGTAATGGAATTTAAATTTACTAGTCTCATTGATTTTCAATACACTCCAGTAACACAGAGTGTAACGGATCCCAAGAGAAGAGAATGTATTTATGATTCTATTTGTCCCAGGGGAATATTAACACCTGAATGGTTGACTAAAAAGGTCCCATATTTTCTTCCTCCAGCTGTTTTTAGTCGCATGGACACTATCCAACAGTATAACATGAAACTAGACGTTAAAGAACCTGAAACAGAGAATGTTGTAGGAAAAAACAGAAAAAGTAGAGCTGGACTTACTTACAATGTTCCATTTACAACGGAAACAATTCCATCAGTACCTAAGCCAGGAATTGATAAATCAATGGCAGCCAAACTTTTAACAAATGAAGATCATCAAGTTATGCTAAAATTATTTGAAAAACGTCCTATTTGGTCTAGAACAGCATTATTAGTTAAAACGAAGTTCCATAAAGATCAAATACGTGTTCTATTACCCTCAGTCGCTTATTACTTTACAACTGGTCCGTGGAGATTAATGTGGGTAAGATTGGGTTATGATCCACGTAAAGACCCAGCAGCAAGAATCTACCAGATACTTGACTATCGATGTAAAGCTATGCATGGCTTAGAGAAATATGTCAAAGGGAAAAGATCTTATACCAATTCATTGATTCCTTATAAATCAGCGCCAGCTGCGAAAGCATCAAAAGCTTCGGCGTCTGCTAGCTTGGCAGAGATCAAACGCAGGACTAAAACTAATTTGTACGATGAAAATGATTATATTTACAGACGCGGGAACATTCCATCTTCAAGACAAACTTTGTACCAGGTAATTTACAAGAATATTTATTCACTCATCCCTAGGATAATTTATAAATATTTAATTTAATTTAATATTTCAGTTTTGCGATGTATTAACTGATGAAATTCAAGAAATGTTTGCAAAACTTCCGGATCCTATGCCTGGTGTTAAATGTGACGAGAAACGCGGATGGCTACCTCCTGGATTTAGTGAACATTGTCGTGAAATAATTAACAAACAAGTTTTAGTTATGCTGAGAAAAAAAATGAACATTCCAATCAATTGTATGTATTATTTTTATTTATTTACTTATTGTAATTTATATTATTATTACTAGCAACCTCCAGTCACTATACGACTGTCGAGATTTACGGATTACCAATAAGGGGTCATCCATAAATTACGTCACACCTTAAAAGGGGAGGAGGATGTCACCAGAATGTGACATTGTGTGAAAAGCTTTGTCACGTCACATGTTAAAATTTGAAATTCTCAAACGCAATATTTACATGTGAATAAAAAACTTTAAATATTTACGAACTCAATCTATATTTATCAATGCTTCAGCACTTTCGTTATGAGATTATCTCTCACGCAACAACATCTAACTCTTAAAGTGGCGTTGTAATGCAAGTGAGATACTAAAATTCTCAAGAATTCTGAATAGTAAGGGTCTGCGTAGGTTTAAATCTTTGGCGAGTGCTGGCTCGATTTTCTAAAAAATGAAAGTAATTTTAATTTTTTTTTTTTTTTTTTTTTTTAAATTATTTTTGAATACATGCATAAAATTAAAAAATGTGGGCCGTCACATTAAGGGGGAGGGAATTCTGAAAATGTGACAACCTGTGACAAGGACGGGGGGGGGTAAAAAGTTCTGTAATCTGTGTGACGTAATTTATGGATGGTCCCTAAGGAACTGAAATTTCTAATCACACACTGTACATGGTTTGGATATTTTTCAGATGAAGTTGAAAAAATAATAGTGTTATGACAGGATCAATTACAAATAATTTAATGCAAAAATATGATGGAGCAAATTTGTAGAACCAACATATTATTCAAAACTCCATTAAAAACTTAACGTAAAAATTGACTATCACTGAAAAATATATAGCACCACAATAAAAAAAACACCGACAAAATAACCGCGGACAAAATAACCGAACGAAAAAATAATCATGGATAAAATATCTACACGACAAAATATCCAGATCATAAAAATTTGTAATTAATTTCTCGAAAATAGATCAACAAGTAAGCTTGTTATTTTGATGTGCCCTTTTTTCATGGATTTTGTGTGCACAGAAAAAAAGAAAGTCTTCAATCAAGCGTAAATTTTCTTAAATCACAAAAATCTTAAGGAAGATTGAAAATTTCTTGAACGAAGTTAAATTTTTTTAAGCCAAGAAAATTTCTTCTTGCTCCAAAATAACTTCGGTCTTCTTTACAATAAACCAAAAAATGAGTTTTTACCGTATGGTGCTTTTTTTTCATAAATTTTGTGTGTTTATGAGAAAATATTTGTATTATAATATTTTGTCGTTCGGTTAATTTGTCCGCGGTTTTCTAGTCACGGCACCAAAAAAATACATACAATCATGAAAATTCACAAGTTCTTATCAAGACCTTTTTGATAATACCAAATTTAATTATGAAAATTTCTTTCAAAATGATAATAAGCTTGCTCATCACAAAATTTTACTTACTCTCCCAATTACTTGAATCATAAATGGCTATCGCTGAGAAAATATCAGACCCAATTTACGATAAAAATATACCGTTACAAAATTTTTCTTAATTATATAAATTAAAATTTTTGTCATATAACCACATTCACATGTACAAAAATAAATAAATACACGAATGATGATAATCGCGAATTTCGAATCTAGTTATAATTACTTCGAAAACTTATAGTAAATCAAATATTGCTGAGAAGCATATGAAACATTGAAAAAGTACAAATTCAGATTAAAACCTTTTCGATGATCCTAAATTTAATTTAAAAAACTCATTTTATCATATAAGTACGCCGGAGACAAAATTTTCATTATTCTCTTAATTACATAGATTTATTGCAAAAATTCAATTGAAAAAATTTTTTTTTAGATCCAACAACATTGCCACGCAAGCGGAAGCCACAGAGTAAATTAATGAAAGTAAAAAATGCTATGAAACGAAAACTGTTGGAGAAAAAGAAGAAAGAATTGTCGAAAACGGAGTAGAAATAATACAAAATTATTTTTGTTTTTCATGCGAATGCTCTCAAAAAGAAGATGACAATAAATCAATTTTTAAAATTGAATTATGTTAATAATAATAAACTTAAACATGAGTTAATCAATGTATTCCTGAATTAGCTTAACTTTTTAATTTATAATTACAGTTACGAAGTAAATTGAATTAAAAAATAGTTATTACAATTTTTTTTTAATTTTTGTGATAACTTTTTATTGTTGAAGAATATAAAACTCAAAAAAATAGCTTAAGCACTATTTAATATTGATTTTAGAATTAAAGTACATAGTTAGTTTGGCTTGAAGTCACTGGAGGTCTTTTAACGATAGTATCTGCTATCAAGCAAAAGATATCTCTATCCTCGTCGTCTTTCAACATGAATTTTATAGCAAGTGGAACATTGTCTTGGAAAGGAATATCTGGGATAGTTATAGGTCCTGTTGAATAAGATCCTACCTGACCTTGTTTAGCAGGACATTGATTAATATTGGCACCATTTAAACAACCACTCTTCAAGGCGAAAACATTTGGCCACCACATACCGTTTCTATTATATTCAAATTTCGCTTTCACTGTCATTGATTGTGTATCATTAGCTGAAAAATGAGTATTTTATTAACAGTATTGGTAAAATGTGAGTGATCATTCAAAAATAAAATAAATTTATAAATTTAATATATTTTCAGAATTTTTATAAACTTACGTATTGTAAAAGTAAATATGGCATCAATTGGGACGCCCATGTAAAAATGACATTCAGATTGAGTTGAATCGCAACCCGTGACACGGAAAAAATAGGGTGGTGGTGAACCTTCACACAGCCTATAAGGTGAAGACTGAACAGCATTGGCCGTGACATAAGTCACGTAAAGTGACAACATAATAACTGTAAAAATATAAATTAAAAAAAATATTAAATCAGTAAGACAAAAATGTCACGACGTACATGTAGATATTCAACAGATAGCACAAATATATATATCATACCTTTAGCGATCATCTTGAGCAAGACACTTGTGTACTTGATAATGAAAAGTATAAAATTGAAAATCGATGAGCGCCTTTATATACTGTCGAAAATGATGGATAGTTATAAGTGGCTAGCAATGATTCGTTAAAAAAATAATTAAAGAAATACATACGTGGGTAGTTTCTGATTTTAGACTCATAAATTCATTAATGACAAGGTCAACATTATCTAAATTTATCCAATGGAAGTATCGGTATTTCGTTGGTAATTAAAAATTTTGAACACCTGGTCACTTAATTACTTTATTTCTTTTAAGATTATCGATTTTATTTTATTTGTCACCTAGATTTTTATTGGTGAATCATCGATGAAATCATTTTAGAAAAAATAGTAATCAAAAATTCTTATTATGGTCATTAATGAAATAGAATAAAATTATTATATCCTCCTTATAACGAGGAAGCTAAAAATACATAAATTTATGCCATATTCCAAAATTTCCATGAAAAATAAAAAAAAAATACTTTTTAATAATAATTACGATAAAAGTCATTATTACAACATCTATATACCGTTCAATTTAAAACTGGAGCCTATTTATCTTTTACACCCCCATTACCCTATTACTTCAAATCATTAGAATAAATATTCTGTAAGCTATTCTAGGCCATAATTTTTTTCTATCTTAAATTCCATATAATCTTCTCAATCGCTTGAGTGTCATTGACAGACAAACAAACATACTTTCACATTTATATTATATAAGATCATCAGTGCTTCGTAAAAGTTACTCGTCAGTTGTTTGAAAATTTATTTTTAATATATGATCGAAAATCAAATTTTTATTTCTTCAACGTAGAGTCAAAAAAAATTTTTTTTTTTATTCTATTTTCTTTATCATAAAATTCAGACAGCTCGAAAAAAATTTTTTTGCGTAATTTTATAATTTTTAAATAATGTTGTGCACAGAAAGAAAAAAAGTCTTGAATCAAGCGTAAATTTTCTTAAGTCAAGAAAATCTTAAGAAAGACTGAAAATTTCTTGAATGAAGTTAAAATTTTTTGAACGAAGTTAAATTTTTTTAAGCCAAGAAAATTTCTGTTTGCTGTAAAATAACTTCAGTCTTCCTTATAATTTTCTTGGTTCAAGAAATTTTTTTTATTCTGTGTGTATTTTAAATTTTAAAAAGCGGGTAATTGGTATTTATTCTAAAAAAAAACTTTTTTTTTAATAGAAACATTTCTATATTTATTATCTTTGTTCTATTATACAATAAAAAGTAAACGTTGTGATATAGATCGAAAAGAAATTTTTTTTTAATTTTTAATTCATAATTAAAAGTAAAACCGAAATTAAATTTTTTAAATTAAAATACAGCACATTTTAATGTGGTACAAGGTAAAATTTTAGCTTGATTTAATCAGTATTATTATTTAATTAAAAATGTAAAAATACTTTGTTTTGTATAAAATTCTTAAGTAGACTTAAACAACAGGTAAAATAGTTAAAAAAAATAATTAAATAATTAAAGTCGGATTCCCCGATTGGTACTGGCGACGTAATTGAGAAGCTCTTCAGAATCTTCGCAAACAAATGGTTTTTCGTGATAACAGGCAACATCGTGCCAGGCGATACCATCATTGTATACATTATTGAGAACAGAAAGACAAGATTCTGTGGTACCGTTGATGTCAAACTCGGCATTGTCTGGTTGTCTTTGTTTTTTGTGTCCAGTTTGAGACCATGGATTGTATCCCCATCCGACTGGAGTCTGGTTGGTTGGTGCCATCTTTTCACGGTTCGCTGACCAGAACCATCCGAAAATTGACTTAGGTTCCAAGTCACGTCGGTTTTCACAACCCTTGAAGTCACAGAGACGACCGGACGTCCAAATGTATGGAACATCATCTAAAAATTTATAAAAAATGAAAATAATTAAAATCAGTATATAAATTTTAGTAAAAAATTTATCATTTGAATTTAAAATCAGTATCAGCTAAATCGAAATTATATGCCATTAAAAATTATTTTTTTTTGTGTCTGATAATGCAATAGCAATTAACAGTACACGCTCTCATGTAATTAACAAAAAATTCTTAATTACGTATTTTTTTAAGCTCCAAATTCTCTTTAGTTTTTTTATTTGACTGATATCGATTTGAAATTAAAGAGATTATTTTATTGATATAATGTTTTATCAAAATTAGTGCTATTTTTAAATCAAGAAAATAGTTATTTTTTAACGTCTTTATTTTTTATTTTTTTATATTTTTGAAGTTAGTCTATCGATATATTTAATTTTTTATTAACTTCAAAACAATGAATTATTCTAACACTAAAAATATTTAGTTTTAATTATTTGAAAAGTAATTTCTTCACAATCTTTTACAAGTATAGATATATATAATATTAAAACTTCTTTTGTCTTCTTTTAATGAAGAAAATTTTACGAAATTTGAAAAAAAAAAAGTCATATTCTGAAAAATCATAAACAATCAAAAGTTAGAATGAAAAATTTTTACAATATAAATCATACAAATGAAACTTTTTTCGATTTATAATTGCAAAAAGAAGAAAAATGAAAAATTCACATAAATTGTTAATTTTTTCGACATCAAATTATTTTTAGGTCAAAATAAATGAGTTTGATAGTAGCAAATGCTTGAAAATATTTTTTTTCAATTTATAAATAATTAAATTACTGAAAAAAAAAAAAAAATTAATTAAGAAATTCTTAAAAACTTCTTCTAGAAACTTTTTTAGATATTTTTTCCAATTATTAAGTTTAAAATAATTTGCAAATTATCAAAAATCCGCTGTCTGCTAATTTTATCCTCATAATTTTACTCTCCTACTTTACATCAAATGTAAAAAACCAATTACTACTATATTAGTCTGTGCAATAATTTCTTTATAGTTATTAAGTACATGAATAATAATAAAGCTATCTAATCAATTAATCCATATAATTTTCTAATAAAACCTCAAATGTATAAAGTCGTTTGGCGTGTATTCGTTCTTGAAATAAATAAATAATAATTATAGTAATTAGATAAAAGTAAGAATTTCCCAATTTTCAGGGTTAAAAAAATTTAAACAAATAAATATTCAAAATTTTATTATACTATTTGGTAAATCGATGATTTAACTCTCTAAAAAAAAATTGTTTTACAATTTTTAGATTAATTTACTTAAAATGGCTCTTAAATAGTCGAAGAAGTTTAAAAAATTTCATTTTATTTCAATTATTCATTGAAAGTGCTGGCAAAAAAAAATTGTATCCACAAACAATGTTCGACAATTATTTATAATAAATAAAAAAGTAGTCGCGATAATTTTTTTTCATTGAATAAAAATGACAATTTATAATTCATGAGACCTTAGATTTCTTTCACTATAAAAGATCAAATCAGTGTTTCTTAATTATGTAAAATGATGTGGTTTTTTATCCTCAACCTACTTCCAAAAGATCAGTGGTTTCTTTGACGTATAACTTTTCTCCATAAAAATTGTTACTTATATTAGCCTACAACTTGTTTAAGATAAGGAAAACAATTTAGTGAAAATAGCAAATAAAAGTTGTCTCATAATTATATTAAAAAAAAAAAAATAACTTTCTTACATTTTTTTTATTATTCAAAATTAAATTTTAATAAGCAACTTACAAGTAATAGATTTAACTCGTGAATAACTTTACGGTTTTTATGAATTTCTTTTAGCTTCTTTGTACAAATTAGAATTGTTCTTATAAGGGAATAAATATATTTATTAAAAAAAAAAAAAAAAAAAAAAAAAAGACTTACTTTGTTGAATCAATCTGTAGATCATATTGTTTTCATCTTGAGTTTCAATGGATACTAAATCCATGCAGTACTCTCGGCAAATGTTTCTAGCATCCAACCAATCGACTTTTTGATTTGCATGTGTTGGAACATGTGAACTTAGAAAGTAATTATGTCCTCGATAATTGAATTCCTTTGGTCCTGAAAGTAAATAACAAATAAATTTCTACTTTTTTCATGAATATTTCATAAACTAATATTCGTCGGTTTATTTTATGAATGACCTCGATAAATGATGTTTTAGGAATAGACACATTAGAGCCGATGACTAATTGCCATGCCGGATGGTGTTATTATAATTTGTGACCGGTTGTGCGAGTTTACATCGCGTGACTTTTAAGTATTAAATAATAACGTTAAAAAAAATCATTAATAGTATTAATGTAAGCATAATGTCGAATAAACTCATAATTTTTTGGTCAGAGAGATACACAACTTTTACTGTAATCGATTAATTTATAAGCCGGTTAATTAAATACGAGAAAGTGCTACAATGTCGATGTTATATTATTATAGTTATAAATATTGACTTGTAATTTATTCATGATTTTGATGAAGAACTATTAAAATTTTTTAATAATAATTTTGGAAAATTTTTTATTTTACAAGTTTCTCATTACTAAAAAAACTTAGTAGAAACACACTAAAACCGAAATTCGTTTTTATGGCAGTTGTTATGGTAGATTATTGTCAAAGAATTAGAGATTATACGCGCCGCAAAAGTATATAAGCTACGATATTAAAGCTAGCAGTCACTAGAGAATTTTTAAGTTGTATTTAACAAAAAAATTATTTTTAAAAAATTGCATTTTTAATTTTTTAAAATTTCTAAGTGTCAATTTTTTTTCCTAATTTTTTTTTGTCATAATTTATTTGTTAGAAAACGTTCTAAAAATTATTAAATATCTGTTAAATTTATTTTCATATATAAGCTACTATATTAAAGCTAGCAGTCACTAGAAAATTTTTAACTTGTATTTAACAAAAAAATTAGTTCCAAAAAATTGTTTTTAAAAAATTGCATTTTTAATTTTTTAAAATTTCTAAATATCAAATTTTTTTCCTAATTTTTTTTTTGCCATAATTTATTTATTAGAAAAAATTCTAAAAATAATTAAATATCTGTTCAATTTATTATAAAAATTAATTTAGCAGATATTTGATAATTTTAATAATTTTTTTTATCAAAGTAATTATGGGAAAAAAAATTTTTTTAAAAGTGACATGTAGAAATTAAAAAAAATTAAAAATCCAATTTTCTAAAAATCATTCTTTGAAACAAATTTATTTGTCGAAAAAAATTAAAAAATAATATAGTGGCTGCTACTTTAATGTCATAAATTTATTGTCATATAGAAGCTTGTAGCTAAGTAATCCATCATTTTTGTTCGACTCTGAAGATATATCCTTTTTCATAAATTGTTGAATTTTAATCCGTTGTTTATAAATAATAAGACGATTAAAAAAATGTCTTTTTATTTTTTTTAAGCTCACAACAAATACATTAAAAGACTGTCAGTCTTTTTAAAGTTTCTGGCAGTTAGTTTTTTTTACAACTAAAGAAACTGGTACAGAACTGCAGAGAGCGTATGCAATCAATGTTACATATCCAATTCTTAGTTGAATTCATTTCGGGTAATAGATGGTCAATTGACTTCAAATTTTTAGCGCAATTGTATCATCATCTTCTTAATAATTATACAAAAATTAAGAATTTTCTGACGGTATGCCTTAAGCACGACACTACCTTAATTGGAGTATAAATATGTGGTTATTAATAATATCACTGCAGGATAAATATAAAAATTTTTTTTAAGATCTCGACTCTTTTCCACTTTTTCATTAAACTTTCAAAACTTCATCGCCTTGATTTTGATTTATATGTCTTAACCTTTGATTTACTGAATTAACTCAAAGTCTAGTCGTTTATTCACCTTGCTTCTAGATTAAAAATTAAAATACAATTCCTCTATTTTTATACATTTATTTGTGTAGAAAAACTCAGCAAAAGTAAAAAATAATTATTTATTGTAAGATCTGCTAAAAATGATTTAAGAGAGTTCAACTTATTTATTAATGTACAAATAAGACTGAAGTCTCAATAATTTTTATTTGTATATTCAAATACTTTTTGAGTAAAATTATTCTTTAGTAATTTTTTTATATAAATAACATTTTATTTGAAAAAGTTTTTCTTAGATCTATACAGATTCAATTACTCATCTTAAAAATCAAAATAAAATAAAAAATTAACTGTCATGGAAATTTTTATACTTCTAAAAAAAGTAAATTTCTCATCTGGAAGTAGACCAAAATAAATTTTCAAAAAACTTGAATCGCATTATTTCTTAGGATTGCATAGTAAGCGTAACTAACAAAAATTTCTGCTTAAGAAATTTCGAAACTAAAAACTTATATATTAAATATGTTTTTATTTGAATTTCGGCCATTTTTACTGAATTTTAGTCATTTTATCATTTCTAAAAAAAGATTAGGAACCTTTTTTGCTTTTTTGCAATTCATATTATATCTATCCGTGTAAAAAAAAAATCGTCTTAAAAGTATCTTAAAATTTTCGTTTGTTTAAGATCTTAAACGTGACACAAACTAAGACTTTTTTAAGACGCAAAAAAAAATTTTGAGAGCAGATTTTTGAAATTTGGTTCTCGAATTTGTTATGAAAATTAATTTTTAGACGATTTTACGACTTTCTATCCGCTATATTTTTGAGTGCGCTCCTTTTAAATTGAATTTGAAATTGTTGAAAACTTATTATCGGACAATTTTAAGATTTTTTTAAGACTATTTTAAGATTTTTTATGATTATTTTGAGATTTTTTTTCAGAAACTATTTTAAAATTTTTTTAAGACGATTTTTAAATTCTTTTAAGACTATTTTAAGAATCTCTATAATAATTTTGGGGAGCTGTCGCTGTTATATCATGAAAATGAAGTTAGCCGACATTTCAAAATTTTTAAAAATTTTTTATTGAAAAAATTTCAATTAAACAATTAAAAAAAAATGTCACATGTAAAAAACATGAAAAACTATAAGTGCAATTTTTTATAAATATTTTTTTAGTTGTAATTTAATTAATAAAAAAAATCAAAAATTTTTAGCTGCTAACTTTAGTGTCATGTGATATCGTCTTATTTTTATAAAAAATTCGAGAACCAAATATCAAAAATCTGCTCTCGGAATTTTTTTTTTTGGCGTCTTAAAAAAGTCTTAAAATAGTCTTGGTTTTTGTCGAGTTTAAGATCTTGAATATTATTTATGTACGAGCGTAAATTGTGGCTTGTTTTTTTTTTTTTTGGCGTCTTAAAAAAGTCTTAAAATAGTCTTGGTTTTTGTCGAGTTTAAGATCTTGAATAAACGACAATTTTAAGACGATTTTTTTTACACGGGTACTATTCATTCTGGTTTAAAATTTGATGCCTTCTTAATTTAAAGATACATCGAGTTGGAAAATTACAAGACTACAGATTCTTGAAATTCTAACACACACACACACACACACACACAGAAAAGTAGGTTGAAGATTTTAAATAATTTTTCTTCATCCAATAAATTTTTCAAAGAATGTCGGATCCCTTTGTAAAATTTTTTTTAAATTTGAAAAAAAAAATTTCTATAGACAATTTGCAAAATTTCATCCAAAATTGTTTTATTTCCAAATCTATAAAATTTATTTGTAACTAAAAAGTTACTGTGGGAAAAATTTAGATTTCTTCATCTAAGAAATAAAATTTCCAACAAATTAATTTCTTATTACAACATTGCTTATTTTTTGTTCAAAAGAAATTTTTCTTCTCAGTGTAGATAAATGATTTAAATTAAAGTTTTAATATTCCTTAAAAGCTATTAAAAAATTAAAATGCAATGCAAAAGCTACAAAAACACTTATTGATGCATTTCTATGAAAAAAATGATGTATTTCCGGAAATACATCATTAAAAACAAAATAACAATAATTTTATCGAGAATTCTACAAACATCCTTAGCATCACATTTAAATAAAAGTTATTGTTTAACTTTTTAGACAAAAGACGAGATAAGAAATTACAAATTCTCATTAAAAAGAAAAAAAAAAATGCAAATGAATGAGCGAAAATAATTTTATCTAAAAAAAAATCTTTTTTTTTCTACCTCTAATTATAATAATGATCGGCAACCAATTTTATGTTAAAGTAATAAAATCTATTTACACACGTTTTATATAATAATGTAAAAGAAAAGTAGGGAAAGATTTTTTCAAAAATAATAATAATAGTAATAATGTTAAAAGTAACAGTCAATAATAAAGATGTATTTAAAAAGTGTTCAAACATATATTTGTTCGTATAGAAGGAGGTCATCGGCAAAGCGATCCAATGATTACAGACTCTCAGTTGCTCTCTGTACGGTACATCTTATGTTACCTGTACCTGTAACCGTGTACAAACGACCACGCGTTGCGACACCTTATGTAGCTTGTAAGTCACGAGGCGATACACTCCCACGGCCTAACCGCTTACATAGACCTCTCACATAATTAAATACCGTGGAAATCCGTTTATATTTTCTTTTAATTCTCAAACTTTCTGTCTGAATTGATCCTACACCAATATCATTAAATTTTAATTAGTTTTTTACGAAAATTACGAAAAAATCTAAGACCCAAGTACTTGAAAAAAAAATTAAAATTAAAAGGTCAATTTTTTTTATCGGTACTTTGAATTTAAAAGAAGACGATAGACGATTTTGAAATCGAAAATTAAAGACTTTGAATTTAAAAGGTCAATTTTTGAATCGTCTTCTCCAAATGATTAAGAAACAAAAAAGAAGATACATTATTGTTATTTTTAGTAATTATTTAAAGCGATTATTCCATTACACATTACATAGAAAGCGACTGAAGATACTAAAAGGCTTACTTCACACTGTAATGTGATTATACGTGTTACTCATGTCAGGTAATGTGATAATAATTGATACAAAATAATTGCATATTAATTACGGCAATAACTCAAATGCCGCAGCTTTCACTCGTGCAATGATAATTGTAATTATTTCTACTGTAAATCTTTTTATTAATTTATATTTACATTGTAACACTAATAAGTAATATTTTTAGATGTTTACACGCTATTTGAGCATTAAGATATTTAATTAACTAATCGCTAATTCAATTACGCGTTAAATAAAATTTTACAGAGAAAGTAGCGCTGTGATTTAATAGTAGTACTTGGGAAAAAAATTTTTTGTGAAAATTTTAAAAATTCTATCAAGCTTAATAAAATTTTTGTTCATGAAATTTTATGACTTTATAAAATTATTATTCAATATATTTTTTTTTTTTTAAATTAGTTTATTGCATTGAATACTTACAAATATATTTTTGGCAAAGGAGTACACAGTTTAATGTTGCATTCGTAATATTATATAAAAATAAAATAAATTTTCATGTAGAAAAATAAATATAAAAAAAAATTATTCAATATCAATAATAATGCTTTCACAGAATTTTAGGAAATTCTTGAATTAAAATTAAAAAAAACTTTCAGAGAACTTCAAAAAATTTTATACAATTATTACTAAAAATTATAAGTATTGCTCTTGTAAAATCTTATAGATTTGAATTTGAGATTTTGTGAAAAAATTTTCCTGAGGATTAATGACTAAAAAAAAAACAGTAATTTTTAATTTTTAAGCTCCGAAAAAAAAACTATGCTTTTAGTAATATTAATTTCTTAAATTTGAATATTCAAATGATATATTCTTCCTTTGTAAATTCTTTTAAGGAGTCTATGATTACCAGTAAAAATGAAATAATAGTGTTTATTTTAATTTAAAAAAAAATAAATACTGTTATGTGTATTGTACTTAAACAGAATATATAACAATAGTTGTCTTAAGTTTTAAGTCTTATTTCTGCATGAAACTCTCGAAAGGATTACAAGTGTATGCCGTAAGACTTTTAATACTACAACCACTACACGTTCTTCACTTAAATCAGTTTTGTGTTACCGTAATGCCAATGAGTGAATTTTATTTAGAAAATTTATTGCTTTAACTTGGAATTAAAAATCCAATAGCGAAAGTTGTAAGAAAATGGGTGTAAAAAAAATTATTTTATCTTTTTAGAAGAGGAAATTTTTTATTTTTCTTCATTAGGCAATGTACTTTCATTGTCAATGCATTGACATGAAATTACGTATGTGTGCCTTCGAGCTATTCTTTTTAATTTTTAAAACCCACTGACATCAATACGAAATGTGAGAATTGCAATTATTAATTATGTTGTCGCTAAATAATTTTTTTTTTTAATGATTATATGTGCAAGTAGTTTTGTAAGTTTTATAATTGCAATTTTTTTTTTCCAATTATCAATCAAAGTTAGAAGAAAATTTTTCAGATTTTTTTTTTAACTAAAAAAAATTTGTTTGAATCAAGTAAAAATTTTTGAAAAATTTTATCTTCTTGATTTTAATAGAAAAATTCTTAAACTAAGAAATTTTTCTTGGCTTAAGTAAATTTTACTTGATTCAAAAATTTTTCGTCTTGATTCAAGTTAAATTTTTTTTTCAGTGTAGACAAAAAAAAATCTGTACATGTGAAATTTTTTTCAAAATTTCTTTCAACTTTTTTACTATTAAATTAATAAAAATAATAAAATAACTTACGCCTGACACATTTATCTGGAACTGGAAGTGATAAAAATCTTCCCGGACGATTGCTATGAGGTCGAGCTGCATTTACATCGGCTTCTGTATTTGAAACTACTGCCAGGACAACAAAAATTGCCAATGGCACAATCATCTGAAAAATTATTTTTATATTAATTATTTCTTAAGAAGAAATAAACAATTAAACTATTTTTTAATCAACCGTTAAATTTAACTGAAGAAACTTAAAATTTCCGAGACTCACCTTATGTAATTACAATGTGAACTTTAAAAAAAAAATAAAACAAATCTTAAGTCACCCAACAGGATATGAGAAGATGTTGAAGCAATCGGCTGGTTATATAGAAAAGGTTCACCCCACCATGGCGTCCCATCGGGATCCCCACGTTTTTCCAGTTCGCCCTGGAGGCACTTCGAAAATATTTACCAAAAACAATCGTTCATCATGTGGATTCTCTAAATTTATTTTTATAAAACACAACAATATTCAAGAAAGACCTGTTTCTTCTTCTTCTTCTTAAAATTTTTTTTTTTTTTTTAACACGAGCAACTATTTAAAAAATTGGTTCGAAAAATTTTGACTAACAATAATTGTTGGAGAAAAGCAAAACACAAAATGTCATCTCAAAGGAATTTAGAGCAACCTTGAGGATCCTCTCCTGAAGACAACTGTACTTAATGCAGTGTATAATTATTGATATTAAGGTCGAGGTATAGAAAGCCTTCACACTTTCTTAGTATTGTTAATTAATTATTATTATTTGAATACATTGTTTATGCAAACAGTCAAGAGTTATTGCTAATATTTTTATTTATTTTATCAAAGCTGTAATCAACAAATAGTAATTATTTTTTAAAATACACTTTATGAAAATAGTTATTGAAATTTAAGGAGATTAAATAGAAATAATATTAAAAAAATGTCATAACACACATGACATGGAGATTATACTTTCGATTTCTTGTCTTCGTTGAAGATGTAAGTGTTATAACCCTAGATGGTAGGGGAATGGAGGCAAAAGTCGCCGCAGAAAGTGACAAGGTCGACGACGTGCAACAATTTTTATATCATGTCACGTGCTTATACCTAGAACATTCGGTATCTGAACAAAATCTTATTTTTCTATTGATAGTATAGTCTTCTTCTTCTTCTTCTTCTTCTTTTTCTTTTTGTTATGGTTGTTGTCACTATTACAATAACTTTTAACAAAGTTGTTTTTAACGTGGAAAGTTTGAAGCATAAAATGAAAAAAAAAAATTATATTAAATTTTAGAGTTCATATCAGAAAATAGAAAATTTTTTTTTTATGTTTTGATCAAGTTTTATAATTTTTATTTTCATTTATTTTTAATACGATCATTTCTGTTATTAATTTCAGCCTATAAAATTATTTAAGCTAGATCGATGACTTTGATTAGTCGAAGAAGAAATAAAAAAAATTTATTTCTTCAATCGATACTTCCAATAATAATTCAAACAAATTGCCGAGTATTTAATACACCTGTATATATCACTAAAATAATTTTTTTTTACTTCTATTAGTTACATTAAATACAATTAATATTATCATTTATTTCTTCATTTGTAAAACTAAAATTTATGCAATAATTTTTTAGTAATTGAAGCAAATATCATATAAAATTTTTAATTTAATCGCATTTAAATAATTATATCACCATAAATATAGATATTAATGAATAATAAATGTATTAAAATTAAAATGATTTGTTTATACGAATTTATTAGTTATATAATATGGGTAGTTCCTACTTTTGTCAAATTTATTTGAAAGACTTGTCTACGTTTATTAGAATAATATAAAAAAAGAGGAAAACAAAATATATATTTATGTATTCAATTAAGTAGCTTCTTCAGAGATAACTCGCTTCGAGATGATGAAACCCAGTCAGGTGAGATGATTTTAAGGATGGTTAAAATAAAGAATAAGTCTCGAAAATATTTAAATTTACGTTTCGAAATTTCTGAATGATCTTTATTTTTTTTTTAATTCATCAATTTCATTTATAGAGATAGATAGTTTCGATTCTACCGTCTAAATGTTTATTAGTTTATATTTTCTTCTGGGAAATAAATGTTTAAAATTTTTTAACTGACGAAATTAATAGACTTTTTTTGAAGGCATTAAAAAAAAAAAAAAAAAAAAAAAAAAAAAAAAAAAAAAAACATTTCATAATACACAGATAGTGTAATTGATTAAAAATAAAAAACCCATTTTTTATAAAATGGTTTATTTGATTGATAATGAAAAGTTTTACGTTTACTTTTCAACAATATATTTCTGAGAAATGAAGTTTGAAGAATCGTTAATAAATTAAAAATTTATTTATATTTTTACAAACGATCAAATGTTAACGACATCGTAAAACTAGTTGCTTTTGGAAATCGAAGGTCACTTCCGCCACTATCTCATCATACGATCCACTTGTATCGAAAATAAAAAATTATGATTATGATATCGAGTATGGTTAAATAATGTGTTTAAATAAATTAACAAGAACAGATTAAAAATTATTTAATCATTTATTTTAAATCGATAATATGCATAAATTATTTTTATACAACGTAATTTTTTTTTTTTTTTCAAGTAAGAAGAAATAAACATTTATAAATTTCAAATATCTCATAAACATATTTTTAATAATTATTTCTTATTGTAATTAGAAAAAAAGTTTTACAAAACCTGTGAAACTTAAATAATGAGTTTGAAATATCTATTAGTCTGTATTTTTTAATATTATTTTTAAAAACCGAAAACGAAAATATTTTTATTTACAATACATATATTAAATAATAATTTTTATTTATATTTAAATAAAAACAATACATGGCTTTCAGTTATTAAATTTATCAAATTCGATCTAATCATCACACTCGTCAGCTACCAAATTAATAAAAATTTAACACTTTTATTTGTTATTATTTTTTTATACGTGTATTTAATATAATTTCAACAACTTTTCTTCATGAATTTATTTTTATATGTAAAATTAATAATTAATAATTAAGAATATAAAACTAAAGTATTTTATTTACTTTTAAGCAGTTTATCTCTTAAATTTAATCATTTATAGAGTTGTTTTTTTTTTTTAATTTTTGTTCATAAGGAATGCAATTGATTATTTAAATCAATAAGATAAATCAAAATTAAAAAAATGAATATATACTTTTTCTTTAAAGTAAAATGTCATTAACTTTTTTTTCATAAATTTATATATATATTATACATAAATATATATATGGGTATGTACTTAGCGATAAATTCATATTTTTTTTTTAATTATAATTATATAAATCAGATGCAGAAAAAAAGAATTTACATCATGCGTTGTCCACTCGGTGGAGCATATTGTGGCTGTTGATTTGATGGGTGGACTCCTTGTATCTCTGGCGGAACATACTGTACTGGTATCTGCGTAACTTGTGGTGCATATCTAATTTTAATTATAAAAAAACATAATTAGAGCGCTATTTCTTAAAAATTATTTTCTAAAATTTATTATAAGGTTTAGATTGAACAAATAAGCTGATTTGAAACTTTAATCTGGTCAATTAACTAGCTGATTGATCGGCTGAAGTGAATTAACCGGTTTACTTAGATTAGATAATTAGCCAATAACAACCGATTAAATTAAGGGGCATTCCATGCGAAATGGGAAAATGACTAAAATTTTAAAATTTCTCTAGTTAATTCTTATTTAGTCTTAATTTATTATTTAAAGTCTATATTTTACTAATTTGTAAAGAAATTTTTTTTTCATCAATAAGAAAATTAATTTTCTCTCCTAGCAACTTTTCAGTCGTACTAACTAGTATCCGGGCCAAATGTTGTTTAAGTCGGCATCACGTTTTTTTAATCATCTTATCAATTCCAGCTAGTGATTCATTTTATTTAAGAAAAAGAATTAAACAAAGAAAAGAATTACGTTTGATTCAAACGAAAACATACAATCGGAATCATTAATGCCTGGGCATGAAATAAGTAAGTTGTATCCAATTCCAGTCCGGGCATTAATGATGGTGATTGTACGTTAGTTTTTGGATATTTTGTATTTGAACATAAGCTTATCACATGTCCCACCAGTCACGCAAAAAGATAGAAAACTTGTTTTTCCAATCTCAAATCTGACTTGTTCAAATTTTTTTCTTTGTAGAAGTAACAATAAACATATTAAAAATGATTTATTTAAACTTCTTATAACTGCCAAAAAATCCGAAATATAGTTTTCAGGATTATTTAAAATATATCCCACCAGTCACATATGAAGAGACTTGACCAAACTTAGATTTTCAATACAATGTCGACGGATTCAGACCGGTAGATTCTAAGGAATCTAAAAAAAACTACGAAAAATTTTTTTTTCAAATGTGGTATTTTTGGAATAACTTTTCAACGGCTATACCGATCGAATTCAAAAAATAATCAGCTCTTAACATCAAAAACTCACGTCGATCGCCGCCGGGCCGGTCAAAATCGGTTGATTCGTTCGTGAGATATCGTTGATGAAAAATTTCGAAAAAGTTTTTCTTTTTTACATAACTTCGAAATTTTGTTCTGGATCATTTTTGATGTAATGAAAATAACTATTAATGCTCAAAAAACTGCTTCGTCAAAATCGTCAAAATCGTGAGATATTTAACTTTTAAAAATTCCAAAAAAGTGTTTTTTTAACATTACTTCAAAACTTTATGTCGAATCGTTTGGTAGTTAGAAAATAATTTTTTTGGGCGTAAAAAACCGCGCCGAATACTCCAATCCTTATTAGAACACGATTGATTCAATCGCAATATATCACGATTCAAAATTTTCAAAAAAGTACGTCTTCAACAACCACTGGATTTTCGAGTTCGAAGAGCTCAAAAAAGTACAAAAATTGTGTTTTTGAGCTGAAAGAGCTCAACAGTTCAGAATTGATCATTTCTCGAGCGTTTTGGCATTGTACATAATAGGAAGTTTCAGGGATGGCCTGCAGGGTCAACTGTTTTCCAGATTTTGTTTTTAAGGCTTGAAAAAGAATTATATTAAACTTTTAAGCTCCTAATTTTGAACCCTTGTATAAAAAATTCTTTTTTTTTTATTTAAACAATAAAAATTTTGAATAAAAAATCTTCGAACTGGACTTGGGTATTTATCTATAGAATAATATGTTGAGTTTAATAAAGATCTGTTGAGAATCGTAGGAGTTAGAGTGGATACAAGCCGCGTTGTATCGTAAATATATATGTATATATATTCTTTTGAACCATGTATATTTTCTGACTCACCTCGTCGAGTTAAGTCGAAATATAACAAAATTTTTTGAAAAGTTACGTCATGAGGACAAATACAATAGTAAGATTTTTATGAAATCTACTAAAAAATTTTTTCTTGTAAAAAATGTACTCAAGTTTTCAAAATTGTCTTTTTGACTTGCTATTTCTTCATTTGGAATTGGATATTTCAATGAAAAAATCTTGAAACTAAAAAACTTGGACCTTCTGAAAAAAATTTTTTCATTTTGTCTCTTAATTTTTTCACTGAATTTATTATGAGATAACAAGAAAAAAATTACACTTACTTGATTCTCAAGTTTATAAATTTGTACTAAAATTATTTTAATATGAGTGTAAAATTCACCTAAATTCTACAGCTTTAGTAAACTGTAAAATGAATTAAGAATCTATCCAATAAAAAATGAAGAAAAAATAATAACATCAATTGACAATAATTAGACAATTAATTTATTGTTCAACCGAGTATAAAAAAATTACTTTTCAACAAAAACAATAATAAAGATTAATATAAAATTTTTAAATACAAATCTCAAAATTGATAGAAGTTAGATGAAAAAAAAAAAAAAATTTCGATTTTTCCTCACCCCTGAGATTGATACGGTAGACTCGTTTGTTCTGTTCCTGAAGCAGATCCTTGAATATGAGTTTGAGGATGTCCTTGATGACCCACAGGAAGTGTTTGAGTCGGCGGAGCTTGTTGATGAACTAATTGTGGACCTGGAGGCTGAATTGGACGTGGAGCAGCTGCTGGGTGACCTGAATGATGATTTTGAGTGACGATTGAGTGCGGCGGAACACCAACTGGTGGACCAGGGGGACCAGGATGATGTCCACTTGGCGGTGGATGCTGATGTGGAGCGGGTGGCATGTGATACTGTTGCGGTAACGGCATCCCAGCCATATTGTGATTCATGTACTCAGGGGGCATGCCTTGCATATTAGGGTGATAAGCTCCCGGAGGCAGTCCAGGGACAGGATTATAATTCGTTTGCTGCGGCATCATTCCATTATACATCTGGAGATAAGAATTAATTATAAATTTATTAAATATCTTTCCTTAGTTTTTTTTTTTGTATAAGTTATTTTTAATGATACGAAAATTAACAGACATCTGACAGTTTTTGGAATTTTTATAACAAGCTAATTATTATAAAAACGAAAATTTTTTTAAATTCACACTTATAATTTTCTAAAATTTCTACATGTGGAATTTTTCTATTACATTTTTTTTTTACAATTTAATTTTGATTTATTTTTGATTTTGATAGATTTGGTTGAATCTAAAAAATTGTTAAATTTCTATTAAATTTAGTTTCATTATTTTTATTACTTACTTGAGGCGGTTGATTTGGATAAGGATAAACATTCATATGAGGTGGCATTTTTGATAATGTACTGTATGGAGTTGTAATAGTCGGCTCTCTCATTAAAGTATGATAAAGATTGAGAGCATCAACCAAGTCAGAACTTAATTGAGTCAACTGAGCATGTTGTCTGTCAACTTTTTCTATAGCTGCATCTATTAGAGGACCCATTGCAGTTACTTGCTCTATAAAATAAATTTATTATTTAAATATCTTTTAAAAATTTATAAATTCGATGAAATTTTTTTTTATAAAGAAAGTAAGTAAAAAATTCAGTATATTTGAAGTCTTTAACGAGTTATATTAACAACCATCAGTCACAATGTAACTGCCGAGAATAATAAATTATAAATAAAAGATCTTTGGCTTCATGATTTTTTGATATTGTTTAACACAATATACATAGTTTGGGTGCTTTGGAAATAATTTGAAAAATAATATTGTTATCACAGGATTAATTTCCAATAATTTAATGGAAATTGTGACGGAACAAAGACGGTAAAAACGGTTCATTTTTAACATTGATTGAATGAGATTGGACGAATGAAAATATTTACTTAAAAATAGATATTAAACTATTTGACTTAAAAATTTTTAATATGACTTTGATAGGATTAGTGATATTATAAATATTAGTAAACTCTTTTCACAACGAAATTGTTTTCTACGGCGGAACTATAGATATATTTATACCTGCGATCAAACAGCGTTTATTGCACTATCATTAATACAATACAATGCAATTCATACCTCACATACTGTTTAATGTGTTCTCTTTCTTTTCTTATTTTTTGCTTTATATATATCTTAAAATTCATAATTTTATAATATGTTAAATTGTTGTAAACTGCCGATTGGTGTCTGGACTTTAAATAAATATTGTTGTGATTCTATTTTTCAAAAAAAGTCAATATGTCAAATTTTGTAGGATACGACGTATTAGAATGGCAGTATTGATATATCCGTCAAAAAATTTTCCTTGCTATCTTAATTATTTAGATTATAAATTAATTATTGATGAAAAAATATCAAACTGTAAAAAGACATGAATTTTAAGACCTTTCTGATCCTAGAAAATTTCAATATCTATTAAAGAAACCCATTTTATAATAGAGCTATGTCCGTCATAAAATAATCTTATTCTCTTAATTGTATGTATTACTTGGCATATAATTACATTCGCATGGACAAAAAAAAATTAAAAAATGTTATTTAACGTGAAATTCGAATCTATTTAGAACTACCCTGATAAGTTATCATAATAAAGTAAGTGTCACTGAAAACCACATGAAACCTTTAAAAAGCACCTATTCAGGTCATGACTTTTGCAATAATACTAAATTTAACTTAGAAAAAAAAAAAAACTATTTTGTCTTATAAAAATACCGAAAACTTGTATTACTTTTCTTCAGTCAATTTATACTCAAAATCTATTGAAATCAAAGGAAATGAGTAGTTCATGTCAGTGATCAGTTATCGTTGGATTAATTAACAGAACCAATAAATTTACCTTCAAGATCCAACATCTCCGGTGGATCAGTTGTGTCGCTTTGTGGGTCTGCTTCATGTAAAAGATGTAAAAGTCTATCAATTTTAGTCTCATCAATATCAACCTCTACTATTTCAGGTTCTCGTTTAAGCATTTTAACTTCAACTTCTTCAGCAAATTGCACAGCTTTTTTTGTTCCTTGCTCTAATTCTGAAAAAAATTGATGTAATTGATTCGTGGTTTTAAAATTAAAAGTTATAAAATAATTCATTAATTACTCGTGATGTGATCAGGCTCAACTGATAGATCAGCAGTAACAAAATTTGATGGAAAAAGACCTTCCATTTTTCCTTTTGCTCCTTTCCACCAATTCGTATCAGAATCATCTAGTATGTGTACTGAAACAGAAATTCGATATAGTTTATTAATTATTTAATATTAGTAAGACTAAATTAAAGTTTTTACTTTAATTTTTGTATTAGAAAAACAATAAAAACGTCAATCAATTTATTTTAAATAGCAATAGAATGAACTTACTTATATCTCCGGCAATGAAACTGAGTTCATTGTCCTCGGCAGCTTCAAAGTCATATAGAGCACGTACTTTTCGACGCTCAGGAGGGCTTGAATTTGAAGCTAAATTAACGCTAGGGTAAAGACTTGCCAATTTACTGGATGCTGGTGAGCTATGAGACCCGGACGAATGTTGTTTGTTTTCTTTTAAAGACAGCTCAATAGCTGAAAAATAATAATAATAATTAGTTATTTTATTAAAATTATATTAAATTACTTTGTACCTTTGGCAAGATCTTGATCTTCTTTTGAAGCAGCTGAAGATGCTGAAGCACTTGAGTGTTTTGGCTATAAAAACAAGTTAACATTAAAAATATTATCTTTATGTATTGTATTTAATAAAAATAAATTATTTACCATTTCAGATAACGAAGAAAAATCATGACCTTCACTTTTTAATTTATTATATAAAGTCGGAATGAGATTAAGTTGGGGGTCGGTTTTAAAATCACCTTCGGCCCATTTTTTTAATAAAGCTTTCAATTTTTCAACAATCTTTGGATGTGACCGCAACAATAATTTTTTTATTTCACTCTCAAATTCTCTTGATGCTATTTCTAAATGAAAAGTTTTGCCACAATTACTAGAACACGCATCTAGAAGCTGGAAACAAAATATTAAGTTTCATTACCAATACTATATTGACATATGATACTGACTATAACAGAAAACCGTCAATTTGTTTTTATTTACAAAATACATGTTATCAGAAAGAAATTATTCATGACCAAAATACATGTTATCAGAAAGAAATTATTCATGACCAAAATACATGTTATCAGAAAGAAATTATTCATGACCAATAAAATAAAAATTTTTTTTTTCATAAAATATAGTTAAATTTGTTCAATTGCAATCAACAGACGTTTAACAATTTTAATGAATTTTTTTTTAACAATTAAATGAACATAAAGAAATTTTACATGTTGCAAATTTTGAAAAATTAACAATATAATTTTTAAAAAATGATCTTAATACTAATTTACTCTTTAAACAAAATCAAAAAATAATCAAGTGTCTGTTTAGTTTGATAAATAAATATTGAAAAAAATTTCGTAAAATTTTTTTTGCAATAATTTACTTGTTAAGAAAATATTAAAAATTGTTAGATGACTATTATTTATGACATTAAAGTTAGCTGTCACTTGGCAATTTTGAAATTTTTTTTTAACAAATAAATTTATTCCAATAAATTATTTTTAAAAAATTGCATTTGTAGTTTTTTTAAATTTCTAGATGTCAATTTTTTTTATAAATTTTTTTTTGTCATAATTTATTTGTCACAAAAATTCTTAAAATTATGAACTATCTGCTAAGTTAATTTTCATTTATTATTTACAGTATCATCTGCTACTTTAAGAATTATTTTGATTTCTACTGTTAAAAATAATAGTCAGAATGAATTTTTATTTGAGAAAAGAAATAAAATACTAACAGTAATAGCCTGCAGTACAATATGCGGATCTTGTGCATTTAATCTTCTAACAATTGATCTTAAACAGTCTTTAGCTAATAGCGGTGTATTCCCAACAGCATCACATATTTCCATTATTTGACCCCAGTCTTCTGTTGTATTATTTTCATTGGTTGCTTTGTCTTTAAAACAAATAGAAAAGTATTATAAATGTAATCAATTCATCAAGTCATTATTATTATTATTTTTATTATTATTGTAATATAGCGTACTATCACTATAAAAGAATTAAATCATGGTTTTATTACGAAATGTCACTTACTAGTAATTGATAAGTAATGAAATTAATTTTAACGAGTATCATCTAAGTATTAAAGTGACATTTTTGTCAATTCGTATGAGGTCATGGAAAAGTTACAAAAATAATTTTTCCATTCTTCAGTTTCAGTAACAATAATAATTGATAGTAATTAATAAAAATAATAATTATTAAAAAATAATAAACAAATAAAGAATCACAAAATGATGAAATAAAAAAATTGTATTACTTACCGACTTCAGCGTCAAAGGGCGATGAATTTGAGAATATCCCCATTTTGATAATTTATTTCAAAGGAGTAATTTAATCGTATGAGTAAATTTTAAAAGTAAGTGATGTTAAATAATTATGAATAATTTTCGTTATAAAATATTTAAAAACGATCTTGTCACGAAATCACCTGACATTTAGTCTCGCAGTCGTTCATAAATGAATGACTAATAACATTCTTATCGCCGTAACTCCGCCATTTTAACTTTCGAGCTGCCAAAAATACATGAATCGATATTCATCGAGAGGATGTCTATCGATATGTGAGTTCGACTTCGGTCTGATCGTCTCGGTCATGCCTCTGATGGCAAACTCTAAACTAAAAACGCCTCGTCCCCACCAAACTTATTCATACTATTATTATTAAATCTAAAAGATTTTCAACAGAGATGAGAAATTTCAGCTGTGGCAAGATAAGTATAAATATAGTCGTTTTAGTGTGTAAAAATTCGATAGAGAAATAAGCATTAATATAATTTTTAATCAAGTGATAATTAATTTTGTTTGTGTTTTCTTATGAATTCATAGTTTTCCGCTGGAACTTAATCGTTTAACTGTCTCTGTCACTTTCTTGCAGATGGTGACACTAGTGTAAAAAGTAAAATTGTAGATTTCTTCGTTATTGTTAAAATTCATGTCGTTGCAATATCACAATTCATAATGTCACGATTTAATTAAGCTTTCATGGAATAGTGATTGATTAGTAATTAATAATAATAGTTCAACGGCGAATTTTTCTAAATTTCATAATCGTTGAAAAAACATAATACTGAACTTAGCGGTCAGCTGTTAATTTAAAAAATTTTTTTTAACAAATTAATTACAATAAAAAAATGCTTCTGAAAATTTTTATTTGTAATTTTTATTAATTTTCACATGTGAAATTTTTCAATTAAATTTTGTCTTAATAATTTAATTGCTATGAAAATTCCAAAAAAATTTTTAATATCTGTCAACTCCAAAACCTAAATAATGATAAATGTAGATTAAGTTTTCTAAAACATTAATCAATTTGGGAACTAGAACTGTTAAAATATTTATTGTTTTTTGTTGAGGGCATGAAGAAATATTTTAATTATCATGATTAATATTTTGAGTCCATGTTTTTTTTTTTTCATATGTTATTTCTCAAAATCTATATTGTATAAATATCACAAACCGTTTCTTCATCGATCAATCTGTTAAAAAGTTATAAACATCTCCTCATTCACGCTCTATTGAGGTGATAGTCGGATGGAAAAACTCAAACTCGACTTTTTTTTTAATTTTTAATTGGTCCAGCGAAAAGTAAAAAATTTAGATTTTAATATTTTTTTAGAATTTAATTCAGAGGGAAAATTAATTTATAATGATAAACAATAAAACAATCATAAATTTTATAGATAAATTTAAGAAACTGCTAAAATTTGAAATAAACCTATCAGTAATTAAAAAAAAATTATTGAAGAAATAAGTGGAAATTTTTATTTCCGTTTTTAAGATCATAGTATACAAAGTTTGTTAAATAATTACTTGGATTACATTTTACAGCCACAGAACAGTAGAATCGCTGTGTGCATGTGTTTGAGGAAATATGTGATTTAAAAAATTTTTTTTTGTTATTTATCTTATATTATAAGTTATTTTAATAATTGTACTAGCACATGATGTTTGGAGTCTTCTTCATGGTGTTAATAATTTTTATGTGATCCTAAACAATATCCCATTAGAAAGTAGCTTGGTTGAATACAAAGTTTGGAACAACAACCGCTGTTACTTAAACACTAAAAAAAAAAAAAAAAAAAAAAAAAAACACAAAAAATTAATTAAAAGAAATTAAAAAATTTTAGTTATTGTTAGTTGGATAGTAATAAGCAATTAAATCTTTTAATACCAGAAAACTTTTTCGGACAGTGCATTTAGATTTAGAAACACTTGTTAGCTAAAAATATACTATCAAAAAAATATTGATTGAGATTTTATTGCTTATTACTTATTACAATTTAACAAAATGATAAAGAGTGAGAACTGAGCTAGTAGCTACTACAAAAATTACTTTTTAAAAAACATCTTCTCTTGAAAAAAAAAATTTCGACAAGTTTCTATTCATTTATAATCATGTAATACCTAATAACAATATTAAATCAGATAACGCTTGAAATTAAAAAAAAAAAATTATTTAACATAAATTTTTTTAATTAAAAATATTATTTTTACTTCAAAAATTAATAGTTAATGAAATAAAAATATTTTACAAGCTTTCATACCATCATGAAAGATGTTGTTGAGTATGTTTATCAAAAGGGCTCCAAGAAACGAAAAATTTATAGATTAATTATTTAAACTCTTATGCCGCCTTCTATGATAACACAAATTCTTAAAAAAAATGTTAATTAACAATTGAATAACTTTTTGAAAAATGGTGATACAACTTTCATTATTGCGAAATCATACTTATTTATTACCATGTTATTTTATTTTTCTTTTATTCATTTTGAACAAATTTAAAATAATTATAAATTTTTTAATAATTTCGAATCAGTTTTAATAATTTTTTCACAATTAAAAATGATTAAAAAATTTTTAATCATTTAAAATAATTTTAAATTATATTTTTATGATTAAAAATGATTTAAAATTTTTAATCATTTCAAATAATTTTTAATTATATTTTAATGATTAAAAATGTTTCTGAATGATCAAAATTTTTTAATCATTTTAAATCATTTCGTTTTATCAGGATTTTCTTCTTTGCTGCTTGCCATAATGGATCTACCTATGCTGAGTCTATCATTGATAAATTACGTAGTTACTGTCAAATTATCGGAGATAGAATGTTGTCCGACAAATAATAGTGGCTAATATTCTTTCAGTTCCAATCCCTTCCTGAATTACTAATATTCGCTTTCTGTAAAGTACCTAATGATATCGACAGCTTTCCAGAAAAAGTTTAAATCTGACAATATAAAATTATACCTACTTTAATAAAATTATATTTAATGAAAGTTGAATTTGAGATTGTTCTAATGTTATTTTCTATTACAACTATAAATTTATCGAAATGCACTTACTACTCGTCCGCCAAGAGTACATGGTTGTCTTTTAATCCTACTTTTCAAAATAACATTTTCTTTTAGATTTTTTGTGCAAATACTTATATTGTTAGACACAAGTGACGTACAATTACCGGAACAGCAATCCTTATTTTCAAGACACTAAAATCAAAGTTATAATTATAATTGAATTTTTAATTAATGCACTCAACACAAGATTGGTCTGGTATGATTATAAAGTTACCATTATAAACAAGCTAAAACAATCCAAAATTTTGAAAAAAATACAGTTTACGATACACCTACTTTTTAAGAAGAAATCTTTTCAATTTTAAGATACAATAAAAAAAATATGTATTTAATTCAACTAATGCAGAAATCATTTTTAAAAGATTATATGAGTGTTAGGCTAAGCCGGGAATCGAACCAGGATCTTTTTGATTACATGTTATGTGTTTTACTCCATAGTTTTTTCAAATTAGATTTCTTAATCAGGGATAATAGCATTTATTTTTTTAAGTCAATTTATAGTGGCGAAATAATTAATAAATAAAAATTGAATAGACTATCATCAAATCGGATCGGGTAAGTTAAGTTGGCTTAAAATAATAAATGCTCTTTAATAAGTAAAATCACTGATTTTAGAATAATATGTTGTTATGATAATAATAATAATAATAAAAATTTGTTTTAGTGATACATACTGGTGTATTATATACTCCGCAATTCTTCAGCATCACCATTGGAAGTATCAATTGAAGAATAAAAAAAATAAATTTAATTTTTAACATTTTTTCAATTATCCAAATAGATCCCGTTCATTTAATGTACTCTCTTCAACTATTTAAAATCGATTTTTAATTGATGATCATCAATCCGACTTAAATACAGTTATATAAGTTCAAACTATTAATAACAATCATCGAGTCTAAAGTTAATTAAAAAAAAGTATAAAATATCATAAAAATATAACATTTTTATTATCTGATATGAACTTTGAAATCTCATCACATTATTTTTTTCATTTTATTTATTCAATTTTCCGCCATAAAAATAATTTTGCAATAAGTAGGAATAATTGTTTTAGTTTTTGAACCAAGAATTTTTTTTTTTTTTGGTTGAAGAAAACTTTATTTAGTTGATACTTTTTGTTTGATTCTAGACAAAAAAATTCTTAAAATAATTTTCTTGCTTCAAGATTTTTTGATTTTTTGCTTTAAGTGCAAGTATATTTCCCCACATATAGAGAATGAAGGACTAATTAATAATTTTTTTTCTATTTTGTAAGCGTTTCCATAAAGTCTATGTATAAAATTTATATGTGACGCATTTACAATAAAATAAATAAACACAGTCAATCATCAAAAAATTATGTTTTTTCTTGATTATTACGTCTTTCTTAAACACACGTACTACGCAATATTAATAGACATAAATATTAAAGTATAAAAAAAGACTAAACCACCCGGAAATTGTTATTTTTATAAATTTTATTAAACCTTTTGTTTAAATTTTTAAAAATACAACAATTAAAAATAATAATTTTAGTCATTCAATTTTTTTAGTACGTGAAAAACTTTTTTTATTTAAAAATTTGACTCAAGAATTTTTTTTTCTCAAATAGTTTATTTTTGATGAACTGTATAAGCAGAAAGTATTAGATTTCAAGAAAAATTTATTAGTTCAAAAAATTAGTTGCATGATTGAAAATAGTGAAATTTTTTGGTTTAAATTGTTTTCTCTTACTTCTATGTGTGTATAGAATAGTTTATAGAGAAAATGTTAAATTGAATCCGTTTCATTGATAAATACAGAGTATTTATCTTTACATCTGTACTACAACCAGGAAGCTCGGTATAAATATTATTTATGGCAATATATAAGATTTATTCAGCAGAAGTAGCAAGTTGCATCATGTCGGGAGTGTAATGAGATAGGAAGAATGTCTCGAGTAATTTCCTTTACATTGGTTACTTCACACTTGATGGCTTTTGTTATATATATAATTAAAAATATATTATTATATTAATTGCTAGATCTTCTTTAATAGCAGAAGGCAAAAGTTTTAATCAATGAACAAAAACGTTTCATATTTCATATTTTGGAGAAATTAATCGACAATCAAAGAATTACTTTTTTTTAAAATAAATTTGCGACTGAAAAATTTTATTAGTTTTTTGATGAGCCTTATCTGTGGTAAAAAAAAAAACCTTATAGCCAAACATTTTTATAGCTGTGAAGATAATCCTTATTGTTGCGGTTTTCATCATTATGATCCTCGTGTACCCACTTGGTCCTCAGTTAATAACACACCGCATCGGTTTGGTTGTCACCCGCACATTCGCATAAAACGCGGCATTTCGTTGATTACTTTTGCAACATCGACACGACAACTGTCCACAAATTGTCTTAGCAATTATTTTTCTGTTTTGTTATTTCGTGTTTCATTGGGAATTTTTTTCTGAAGGACATAAAAGAAGAGCACTAATCAACTTGGATTTATATAATAGTTACAGAACTTAAATTTTAAAGAAAAAGTAATAAAGCCAAGCATTTATTTTAAAATAAATGTATATAAATACAGAAATCATTTTCTTAATGTGGTTCCATGCTATGACAATGGCCTTAATATTTTTTTCTTTGTTAACAGCAGAAATATATTTTTTTGTTATGTTTAAGAGGTTGTAAACTGCCGAGTTCTATGGCCCCTGGGTGATTAATTATTTCTTCTTTTAGGTGCCAAAAGAAATTATCCTGATGTAATATTTCGAAATTATTAAATACTTTATCGTTTGAGGAAAATTAAAATAAATTTTTTTCATAGAAAGTGCGGTGCTCTATGAAAAAGAGCTGAGTAAAATGGAATGGTGTTATTGGAATTTGAAGAATCTTTAAAATCTAAAATTTAGTTCTCAATCAGATCTCAGTGTTTTTAGTCTCTACAAAACTGTTTTGAATATTTTTTTTATAATTATTTGTAGACATGTAACTAATTTGTTATTCAATAAATTAACTAATTTGAATAAAAATGATGATAAAAAAATTATGATTTAGTCTAGCGAAAAATAAACTAATAGAAAATTTGTTTTGATTCAGAAGAAATAATCTTGATCCAAAAACAAACTTATTTTCAAGAATATTGCTAGTTTTATTCAAAAAATGTATTGTCTTGAATTTCATCTTGATGTAAAAGATCAAAACCTTTAATCGATAATTAGTGTCACTTAATTTAAAGGTATATTAATTTCGATCGTTACAATTAAGTTTGTTATTCAAGAAAAATTCTCTTCAATTAAGAATGATTTCGTTTTCTTCTAAAAACTTTATATTTTTGGTTCAAGAACTAGTTTCCTTTTTTACAATAGGAAGAATATCTGAAAAAGAAAAAATAAAATTTTAATTTCAACATTTTCTAACATTTTTTTTTCTACTTAGAGAAAAATTTTTTTATAAAATTTCATGAAATTTAATGCGAAAAATGGTCTGATAAAATTTTATAAAAATTCATGAAATTTTATAAAATTATACTTTATAGAAATAAATATAAAATTTTATGACAATAAATCTCTCGGGTCTTGAAAATGATTTTATAAAATTGTATGAAATTTTAAATAATTTCGTAAATCAAGAAAACTGAAAATTTTGAAACAAGACTGAAATATCAATGAAAATACTTTTTTTTTGGTAATTATTTACAATTCGGCCAATCCATGCCTGGCCATGTAAAATTTTTTTTTTTTTTAATTAAATTAACCAATTTTTTTATTAAATTGTTTGTTTTTTATGTACTTTTAAAAAAAAAAAAAAAATAATATATATATCAAAAACATTAAAAAAAGATAAAATAGAAATTTTATTCAAAAACATGAAAGCCAATTTTTTTCCCAACTTTTTAAGGCAAAAAAGCTATCGAAATCTTTATTTTTTCCTTTCGCGACATTTTTTATCATAAATGTGCTGTAAAAACAAGCAGAATGGAACAAGTTAAAAACTGTTAATTTTTCACCTAGTTATGGCCCAAAATGGGGTTGACTCCTCTTGTAAATGATAATTTTTTTTTTAATCACGTAGGTTTTTCTTCGGCACGAACTTTTCCTTTTTATTTTTCAATTTTTTCTGACAGTATCTCACTCAATAATGACACTAAAGTTGACAGACATAAAAATTTTTTTAGAAATTAAATTATTAGAAAAAAAATTAAATTAAATAGTTTCACCTGTAAAAATTAATAAAATTTACAAGTGAAAATTTTTAGGAGCATTTTTTATTGTAATTGATTTACTAAAAAAATTTTTAAAATTAACAGCTGACTGCTAACTTCAGTATTTTACTCAATAATAATATTTTCAGAACGGAAAAAATTCATTAGATAATTACAAGTGTGTACACATATATTTTTTTTTAATATCGGCGAATAAGATTATGTTATAATAGCAATCGCCGTGAAAATCTTACACACATTAACTTCCGCTCTCTTTCGCCGAAGCTGTGAAACGGCTAACGAACAACTGAAAAGGGAATTATATTTTTTTTTCCCATGACATGACGCTTCGACTATCTATCATTTGTCTTTTATATTTTTTTCCTCTTTTCCTTCATTAATATGAATTCGAGATAAATTTATAATTATCGAATGAAAAACAAAGTAACACATTACATACTTCGAAATAAAAAAAAAATAAAACACTAGTTTCAAAACAATACTTCAAGAGCGCTATTAATTGTCATTGTAAACATATAAAAATTTATATAATATCAGGATAAAATTCTGGAAATGAAAAGAAAAGTATACGACACGATTGAGGAAAAAAGTTAGTGGGAAGATGACGTTTTTTTAATACTTTTACCATGTGATTAATATCTATCTCACGATAAATTTAAATACAGTATCTTACGTAAGATGATTACAGATTAATTGTTTATGAATGGTGAGTTTTCTCGACGAAAAATCTATAGAGATTTGTCAAAGATTAAAAGAAAGGTGAAAGGATGTCCGGCTGCATTCCAACCTAGGATCTTCTTCTTCTTCTTCTTCCTCTTAATCACTCGAGAGAAAGAAAGTTTTTTTTTCCATATATGTGGGTCGGATTCTTTCCGGATCAATCGAAAGGAGGTCATTGATGTTCAAATACCCTGAGCTGATAAATTATTTACAATAAAAGTAAAATCAAAAAATATAATCATCATAATTTGTAAAATAAAAAATTCTTATAATAAAAAATGAAAGGGTTTTTATTCTCTTTAGAGTTTAAAAGTTTAATAAGTCTTAAAGAAGGTGAAGGTGAAGAAAATAGTAAATTTTAAATTTCTAAAAATACAAGTGTTTTTATTTCTCACTAAATACATAATTTATAATGATGATTATCTAAAACTTAAATCAGTTACTTCACAACATTTTTTTTTCCCACAGAATCAATGATTTCTTCTCCTACAATCTAAGAATTTATAAATTTTTTTTCTCAACTTTTAACCAAAATAGGCACTGCTAAGTATTAACTATAGTATTAAAGTCATCCCACACCGATGTATTTACTGTACCACTAATTGAAGTCCCACTAAGATATGAATTAAAGAAGAACTAGAAAAGAAGACAATGATTACTAAGTGAATTAAAAAATAAGCGTAAGAGCACTCACGTTCACCGACCTGCGTAAAACTAATCTCCCACCTTCTTTCCCTTCTTACTCTCTTGGTAGTCTTATCCCCCAGAGAAGAACTAAGTAAAACTCTCCTGTCTTTTCCGATCTCAAGTAGTCTCAACCCCGTTCTCAAACTTGCAAGACTTCAGCACCAAAAATATCGGCGTCCACTTTACTGCTACTTTACTTGTTTAATGTTTCATCTTTAAATCTAACTTGGAATTTTGTTACTAAGTGGTCATTCAGTGACGTGAATTATATAATTTGAAAATTTTATTTTTTTTTTTTTAAAATGGGCCGAATTAAATTTAAAGAATTTCAGTGGTTGCTTTGGGGATTATTTATTGCTACATCAAGCGATTTTGTTGAAGCTGACGCCAATCCTGATATTTCACCAGTAAGAATTTTTTTTATTTTTAAAATGTTAATTTATGTGAAAAATATTTAAACATAATATTGATCGGTCACGAAATTTAAGCGGGAAAAAAATTATAATAGAAAAGGGTCAAATGTCAGTCAGTCAGTGGGTGAAAGATGAATTGAGTTCGACTTTCGTTTGCTACAAACCGCAATTTAAAACGCCATTTATCGATGATTGGTAGTGATGTGTGTTTAAATTGTATAAGTCATTTCTTCACTAAATTTTTTATAATTATTTGTTTAAATTTATATATGCGTGAGTTTTAAGATAATACAGACATAAAAATCATTAAAATAGATCTAATTTGTTTTTACGATGTTATAATTAAAGGATATAAAGCAGAAAGGTAATTTACATAATCTCTGGTCTGTAGACTAATGGAGCAAATTTGCTAAAAGGAAGTCATTAGAACAGTCTCTTATAAATGAAAATAAAATTAAAACATTGTAATATTAGTAATGTAAAAACTCATTTATGTTTTTTTTTTTTTTTTTCTACCCGATAATAATAAAACGTTGAATTACCAAATAAACGAATTTCATTTCAGTTAACTTAAGTTTTTAATGCTTAATGAAGTGTAATTATGCCGAGTTTAATTATCGAATTAGTTAAATTAAAGAACGAGTTAGAGAAATAAATATATTACAGATGTTATATACATAAATATAAACCCCCTCTTGTTTATAAGATTACACCACCTTGGTATATAATTTTTAGTTTACATTTATGCATGGCATAAATAGTTTCATAATTGATCAATTAATAATATTAACAAAAAAATTAAATAATATCGAAAGTATTAAATTATAAATAGGATTTTTGTTTAAAAAAAAAAAATTTTATTTAATTATTATTTTTTTTGTTAATCACTCATAAATTCTAAGAAAAAAATTCTGCAATTAGTTTAAAAAAAATTGTTTCGTAATATAAAAATTAAAATTTTTGTAATATAAAAATTAAAAATTAAAAATTTTCAAAAGAAATGATGAAAAGTAAATTTTTCATCGAAAATAAATCTAAACCCCACTTCAGGATAATTAAAAAGTTATTTAGTAGAAATATTAGTTGTCTGAAAAAAAAACTCTAAATTTCTTCTATGGAGATTAAAAAATTTATAACTCCTATAGGAGCGATCTAATTAAAAAATTTTTGCTTATTTCTCAGACAAACTATTACAAAAAATAAATATCGTGACTATTTTTAATGACAAGTCAACGGTAAACGGTTGACTCATCTGTAAGTTTGGCTGTCATTTTTTCTCTACTTCTTTTTACTTCGTAGAATTTAATACTCTTTTATTTTTGCACGTGATCTATATACATTTTACTCTATACATTTAAAATTTTGAATTAATTAGAGTCAACCCGACTTAATTTTCCGATTGATGAAAAATTCATCTAAGTGATCATTATTTCTTCAGTCATGATTAATTTTATTAAGTTTGTTCTAATTAAAGAGGTTCGACAAAAAGAACAATATTATTTTTTCTAATAGTTGTAATTTTGATAATAGTTCATAAATAATTTAAACTATTTTTAATTAAAGTAAAAAAAATTTGAAAATTATTCGAAAAAAAATTCAGAAAAATCATTATTTGGTTTTTTGTTTCTTAAATAAGTATTTTTGAAATGCTCTACTAATTAACGTCAAATTCTTATCAGATTTGAGTCTTCATAAACCTTTTAAGACCTCAAAGTATGGAGATCTGATAAAAACACGATCTGCCTAAAATCAGACCGAAATAAACAACTTGCTATTTTTTTAAAATAATTAATTAAGGCAGGAAGTTAAAATGTCGATTTTCGAAAATCTCAAGGTAGTGTTACCGTCTATAACTTAGCTGACATAAGAATTGAAACATTGAAATATATGATCACCTTTCACTCTCATGTTGGAGAATACGCACTGTGGGAAAGATTATATTGTACACGGTCGTTTTCATTATTATTTTTTATTAATAGATGATACACATAATACAGCGATAATTTCCATTTCTGTCTACCTACGCGCGTCGACTAGATATTAGTGAAAAGCGTGCGACTAAGTTCAATGGAAATTGAATACACGTTTTCCCTTTTCTTGCTTACACTTTTTTTTTTGTTTCAATAAAATTAATTTCGAAAAAAATTCCAAGCTTGATTGTTAACATTAAATCAGAGTTTGCAATTAATTTCATTTTTAAAAAAATAATCTCATTATCGTTAAGTTTATGTATAATTAAAAAGTAAAATTAAAATGCAAATTTTGAATTAAATAAAAGTGAAGAAGAAAAACGAATGAGTATGTGATGCATTATATAGCTTTACTAAATTTTTTTCGTTCACATCCGGTATAAAATCTTTCTCTTTTTTTATTCCTTTTTCTTTTTTTATATAACAAAATAATGAAAATTATACATTTCCTTGTGAATTCAAAAGATTCCGGTTAATTGCTACCACAAATGTTGCTGTACACACGTGGTCGTATTAATATATGACATGAGAAGGTTTCTCAGCCAGTCGGAAGAACCTGAAAGTTTTACCAAGAACTTCTTCTTTCAAAAATAATTTTCAATTGTAATTTATGATATTCATAGTTATTATAAAAACTTAAATCAGACACGACGTTTAATTTTCTGTCAAATAGTATTTTTTAATTGAAAGATGAGATTTTCAATTTTATTTTAAAATTCAAAGAAAATATTTAATGCATTTGATTTTTCCTGATGATTAAAACTTTTTTTGTTGATTGAAAGTTTGTCTACTTTATTTATAAAAGAATAAAACATGATCTATTCTAGCTTTAAATAGTATGTAGAGTTCGCCAGGGCTTTGAACAAGTTTCAATAAATTTTTACAGACTTCGATTTATTCTGAATGTATAAATCGACAAAAGTTGAACTTGGAGCAATTAATACTGACTTATAAACAAAAAAGTTTTTAAATTTTTAAAATAAATCAGCGATATTTTTAAAAGAATAACTTAGCTTAAATCAAGAGCTTCCAGCATTTGTAGAAATTTTTTGAGAATAAAGTTGATGGCACTTCGGAACTTTAAAAAAAAAATTTTGCAGAATATTAAAAAGTTTTTTGAACTTTCAAAATATTATAAACGATTGCAAATAATAATGCATCAATTACATAATGGCTTTGCTTTAGAGGAAGTTCAATGAAATAATTTTGGAGTAGATCTTGTTTTTATTTTTAAATAATTTGTTTCATTTGAGTCCCATAAGAAAATTTACCTCATATTGATCTTGAAAATCAATTTGTTGTATCGCCTTGAAGAAAACTTGTCTTGGTCTTGAATTAGTTTTAATTTTTGTAGAACTAAATCGAAACAGTATATATAATTGAATTTAAATATTTAAAATTTTTTTTCATTGCGCGATGAAGTATTACTATTTTTTCGTTTTATCAAAATTTTGTATTTTTTATTTTCGCATTAAACAAACCTCATTGCAACTTTTTCAATTATTGGGTATTTTATATAAACATAAATAATAAATTTTAATAGTTTAAAACTTACCATAGATTTTTTCTTTACTTCAACAAATTTTGTTAGACCTAAATTGAATTTTTTCCTATTTTTTCTTACTCCCTTCTCTCCATATAGAAAGATCCAGGACACCCCTTCATAGTTTTTCTAAGCTAAAAAAACGTTAATGAGCGAATTCCGTACCTTCCATCTATGGATTCTTCACATTTAAAATTAGTAATTCTTCAAAAGTATGTTATACATTAATTATCTTTCTAACATTAATATTCACAATATTTTTTTTTTTTTTTTAGAGAAAAATTACTCAAACATTCAGTTTTTAAAAAACCATCCAATAAATAAGGAAATAAAAAATTTATAAAAAGAATATAACTTCCGTAATAAACAATTTTTCAGTAAAGGATGACTCAATTGGAAAAAAAAAAATTAATTAAAACCTTAAATAAAAAGTTTAATTTAAAATGACAGCTATAATTATACTGACAAATAGTTCTATAATAAAACGTTTAAAATCACATTGAGAACAACAAAACAATATAATTTTGTTATAATTATACCCTCTATAATTTAGAATTTAAAGAAAGATTTATTTCGAAGACACTTTCATCAAATATTTTTTATTACTTATTGAAAGAGAAAATTATTATCACACATTTTATTGGTAAAAAACAACTTTCATTCTTATATAAATATACAAATATATAAAATATAAAAAAAAATAAATAACCTCAGATTTAATATATGTAGCGAGAATTCATTGCCGTAAATCTTCAATGATCCGTTCATATATATGTACATAGCTTCAGCCGTTATGTATAGAAATTTCGTAATATAATTAATTACTTTTTAGACAATAGTCATAAAATTTATATTTGTTGTAAATAGTTAGACGATGATTCTACTTTGAAAATTCCATTAAATGGAAAAAGTAAAATAAAACTTATAACTTGTTCCTCTGTTGAGCTCGGGTTCAGAGCACCTTAGGATTTCTCTTTAGAACTTGACAGTATAACTTCCGGTCTTCAAGTTCTTCCTTAGATCAAGTAGTGGAATATTGCATGTTCCAACAGGAAATAAACATTATAAGATTTAAATTAATTAACAAACCATAAAATTATTTTTTAAAAATATTAAAAGACACGATAGTGTTTTGCGGCAAGTAAGCGTCAAATTTATTGTTTTAATTTTTTTGCTCAATAATAAACTACCATTTTAAAAGATTTCAGGGAAGTAGTAACTTGAAATAAATAAAACAACTATAATAGCTGGGTTTTGATCGAGTAATTATTATTCCGTAGTGAAAAAATGAGAAAGTCTCTTTACTGGTTAGAAGATGTCTCAACGGTTTTACTTTTATCTGGACTCAAGAGACATCACGCTCAAGATAATTATCTCAATGTTGATGTTAATAAAAAATAAACTCATCTAAGTGCGGTGTGTATCCTCTCTAGTCTATTTCCATTTAGAGCTACTGGCTGTAAGTAAACTAAAGTATGTAAAAGGATCGAAGATCGACCAGAAAAGAAAGGGAAGTCCGATGCAACCGGTCATCCCTTTCACTGATGAAAATACATAAAGAAAAAAGAAGTACTATATCGTGTAGTAAGATTCTTGAGAAAAGTGATTCTCCTCCAGGCATTTCAATAAATTACTAGTTTAATGCCGATGTAATCAGAGCGCAATCATAAAAAGTGCACTTCAGCATCATATATTTTAATAGAAAAAAAAAAAAAAAAATAAAATTGTGTGTAAGAGTAATTAATTTTTACGAATTCAGGGCATTGCTCAATGAAATAGTTTGCAAGTTAATAATGTTGCAATAAAATCTTCTGGGATTAAAATACTTTTCAATTTAATTTTCTGTATTCACCGTATTTTATTTTTATTTAAATATCTTTTCGTGATAGTTATGTAATATGTAGACGAGCACTTAATTTCCTTGAAATCAGATGAACGTTCGGGTCAGTGAATGGTCGAGCAATGAACGCAGTAGCTTCCTCAGTTTGTAGGCTGCAAAATGAAAGGAGAGAGGAGATCAATAGTTTCTGGTAATATCTAAATTATTACATTATGAAAGTAACTCAACAGTTTTATGACCGATCATTACTTTTTCTTTACTGTCCGTCTTTATTTTTGTATTCAATTTTAAATTGGTTTCCCTATTTTGATCATTTTTATTTTTTATTTCAATAAGTTGAAATATTGAACTTATTAATTACAGTTTTATAAAGAGCGATAAAGAACAAAATTTTTTTTAGAAAGAAATTTAAATTTCGAAAATTTAGCTAATGAAGAAGACCAAACTTTTTTTTTTGGATAAAATTTTTTATGAAATTTTATGGATGTATTTTGTAAGTATTACAAAAAGAGGAGATAAACTTTTTTTTATTTTTTGGAAACCGGTAACAATGATAAATTTAAGGGTATTACGTAAATCAACTTAAATTAAGTTACACAAAATAATATTAATATTTTTTATTTCAATCATTGATTTCATAAAGAATATCATTAATTTAAAAGTTTTTTTTTTAATCTTGTAAAGAATATAAAAATTTTTAACTTCTTGCGATGAAAATCGGTGGGTAGGTGTAAGTCTCTGGTAACTTTTGAATGGTTTGACCGATCGAAACATCATTTGCGGAATTCCAAAGAGTTTCCTCAAACTTAGATTTTCTAAAATTTTGAACGAATTAGACCAGATTGATTATGAGAAATCTTAAGGAGACCCGGTGGTCTACACAGAAAAAAAAATTAACTTGAATCAAGAATAAACTTTTTGAACGAAGAAAATAATTTTGAAGAAGCTCTTTGTCTTGAATCAAGACAAAAAATTATCAAATCAAATAAAATGTACTTAAACCAAGTGAAATTTCTTAGTGTAAGAATTTTTTAACTCAAACCAAGAAGATGAAATTCTTCAAAATTATTTACTTGATTCAAGTAAATTTTTTTTTCTGTGTAGTAGCCTAAAATTTAAGCTATTTTAAAAATTTTATTTCTATATGAAGGTAATAACTAATGCTTTCAATTTTTTTTACTCTTTTTTTTACAAAATTAAGACAAAAAAAAATTTTTAAATTTAAAAAATGGCGCTGAAGTTCCCCTCTCCAAAAAATGGACCTTAATGGTGAGTGGTGATTGATCTCTCCTTCTGATCTGAAATAAAAAAACATAACGGATTTTTAATAAGTATTAGTTATTGCAGGAACTAGAATGAAAAAAAAAATATTTGACAAAATGCTGCGTAGTTAAAATTATTTTTAATTTTCATTTTTGTGTAGTTGATAAATAATAGAATAAGTGTAAAAACAATTTGAAAGCATGGGTCAGTACCTTCACATAGAAATAAAATTTTTTAAAATAGCTCAAATTATGACACTGAAGTTAGAAGACGTCTAAAAATTTTTGATTTTTTTTATTAATTAAATTACAATTAAAAAGATGTTTCTAAAAAATTGCACTTATAGTTTTTCAAGTTTTTTACATGTCAAATTTTTTTTTAATTATTTAATTGAAATTTTTTCAATAAAAAATTTCTAAAAATTTTGAAATGTCAGCTAACTTCATTTTCATATCAAATTTCAGGCCCCTAGATCACCGGGTCCCCTTAATGATACAAATTAAAAAAAAAAAAAATTTTTTTTTTGGCGCAATTAAACTGTTGTGCCAATCACTCTTATAACATTATCAGCTCCCAAATTCAGTAAAACAACGTCGATTGTTACAAACCATATTAAAATCGGCTGATACGTTCAAGCGATATCTTCATCACAAAATTTCAAAAAACGTGTTTCTTTTTTCGCATAACTTTGAAAATTTTTTTTCGGATCGATTTTTATGTAATAAATAATCTAATTTTGCTAGAAAAAAAAAAGATACACTTTTTAATTTTATGAAAATTTATCAGTTGTTAAGAAAGAAGAATTTCTTATAGTCTTGGATATCTTAGCGAAAAAATTGATGCAGAGATAATTGAAATTGATTAAATAATAAAGTGTCTATTTAGCTAAAAAAAATCTTCAAATTCGCGAAGTAAAACAACAAGAAACACCAAATTTTTATTTCCACATTATATGTTATCTTTTACGGACATTTAGATTTTTATGATCCGCTCATAAGAAACGAAAGTGTACGTCATGTTTTATAATAGAATAACTTTCGACTGTCAAAAAATATTAGATGACGAAATAATTATCCTTAAAAATCTCTTCTTAAAATAGTTTCTAAACTTCACCTGTCGAAAGAACTAATAGAAAAAAAGTTCGCAAGTTGATTAAATTTTCAAGTCTGAAACTGACGAAAATAGAGTCAATGATACATTTTTTCAATAACTTTCACTGAAAAGAATAAAAAATTGTTTCATTTTGATGTTTATTCATGTTTCTTCTAAATAAATTGAATTTTGAAAAGTCAATAGCATTTAGAAACAAATCAATTATTCTTTTTAAAAATTTCTTTCTTAACTTTAAATTTTTCATTCCGTTTATTCTTATTCTTGGGTCTTGTCTGGAACAAAATTAAAACGCACATTATCTTTTTACACCTGCCAACTTTCCAGTTTACTTTCGCCAAAATATCTCGTCCTACAAAACGCTCTCGTAATTTTTAATTTTTGCTTCACAAAAATATAATTCATCTATTTAACAATAACTCAATTAAAATAAAACATTAAATTCATTAATTTAACAAACATAATGAATTATTCTAAATAACTCGAAATTGTCACATAAAATTATTATGTTTAAGCTCTTAAAAGTTTTAGCTTACATTGAATTAAAATTAATTTTATAATAATATTTCAAACAAAGGAAATTACATCAGATTTAAAGAGTTTACTGCAGAGAAAGAGTATAAAGGTATACATATGAAAGATTTTTAGCTGAGATTATATTTTCTCTCTGCTAATATAATGTTAGTTGTATAAACAACGAAAAATTTCAAAGTTGTCTGATGTTCGTGTGAATTCACATCCACGCTGCATTGTTTCCTTACCACCAGAAGTTACTCAAAGAACGCGTTTCTCTAAGTATTGATACATCTATATCATACATTTATACATACATTTAATAGATGCTTATACATAAAGATTGTTGATGAAACTTTCTAAGCGAGTTAACTTCTTGCTCACATCAGTTTTCATATTGCACGCAAATTTACTATTATAACTCATCTATATTTATTATTTTCATCCAATAATCATAATAATATTGCATTAAAACTATCATACCCTCAGGAAAATTGAATTTTAATTTTACTCTTGGGTATTACTTATGATCATGGAGGTCATGGCGATGTTAATCATAACTTACGTACGGTAAATGTAATCTTTCATCGCATGAAGGTCATTATTTTAAGGGATAAGTGAAAGTTATAATACAATACATAAACTTGGGAAAAAAATATAAATGTATTTTTTTTTTTTTCATTTCACTCTTGTTTCAAGAAGTATTATTTTTTTAATTCAAGAAATTGAATGGAAAAATAATGAATTAAAACTCGAGAATGAGCAAAAAGTACTTCGGAAGAATTTTATTGCTTTTTAACGAGATTCACATATATATTTCTATGATTAAAATACACTGTAATCCTTGTTCAAAATATTACCGCACGCAAAAAAGAAAAATGTCGAAATTACAGTATAAATAGTAATAAGCGTCGCTTCATACACAGAAAAAAAAAATTAACTTGAATTAAGAGAAAAATTCTTAAACCAAAAAAATAATTTTGAAGAGTTTCATTGTCTTGGATCAAGACGAAAAATTCTTGAGTTAATTAAAATTTACTTAAACCAAGAATAATTTCTTAGTTTAAGAATTTTTTTACTCAAATCAAGAAGATAAAATCCTTCAAAATTATTTACTTGATTCAAGTTAATTTTTTTTTCTGTGTATAAAAAACTAGAAAAATTGCATTTCGAAATAACATTTTCATAAATTCAAACTTTGAATGTTAATTTTTAGAACTTTCAATGTAATATTTACATTTTACAATGTAATTCTTACAAAATGTGTAATAATTACAATCTGAAACTGTAATTTTTCCAGTTTTTTATATGAAGCGCCACGTTACATTATATAATATAATTTTTTCTTTTTTTTTTTTTACTGTGCGGCTTGTTCCAAAAATGCTTTTAAAACTAAAAAATCTTAAATTTTTGTTACTATCCCATAAAAAAAATCTTAAATGCGTTTTATAGTATTTTGAAGTGAAAATTTAATTTTTTTAAAAGATTATTTTTTTGTATTTCTATAATAAATAAACTAATTCTTCAAGTAAAAATAATGAAATTATTTTTAGTTAAAGAGAATTGTTCTTGCAAGATCCATGGATAAAAAATTTGATCTATCGAATAAAGATGATATACTCTTGAATCAATTAAAATTAGAAATTGGTCTCTTGAGCCAAAATGACAAAATTCGAGACCAGAAATTTTTGAAGCGCAACAATCGGTTTTATACACTAATAAAAAATCTTGGATCAAGACTAATTTCTTAGCTCAAGAATTTATCCTCTTGACTCAAGAAAATCAATTTCTTCAAAATGGTATTTTTAGTTCAAGATTTCTTCTCTTGGATTAAGTTAACTTTTTTATCAGTGTAAAAATTGCGGTATTCTTGAATCAAATTATTTCTTTTCAACAATATGGTTTTTGATCAACATACAACGTACGATAACTTTTCAATAACTTTAAACCTTTGGAAAGCAATTACTTTTTTTTTGTACAATAATTAGCGTAAATTTATAATTCATAATTTAGTACTTTAATAATTAGTAATAAGTGATACAAGATGATAAAATCTGATAACAAATCTGGTTAAATTATATGCTACTATTTTAATCGTGATGAAAATGTTAGTTGCTTTCTCGCTGTTATAACTCACATTATTTAAAAGTCTCTTAAGATGTTGACTGTTGAATATGCCATCATCTTGGTTCTGATTCGAGTAAAGAGATTCTACGAGTGTTGGAGCTCTACTTGGCGTTATTATATGCGAAGTAGAGAGAAACTCACCACAGCAACCCGTGGCACGAATTAACGTACGGGAATAATGAATATAGACGACCTGTAGGTCAGTTTCCTCTTGCGTTAGTGAAATTGCAGTTTCTCAGAATAAAACTAAACCGTTTACATTAGTTTTTACCATAAAGATACTTTACCATAACGAAAATTTATTGGATTATTACGACGTATCATTTTATCAGCGGAAGTAATAATGATTTCTTCTTTCTGTTTGCAGTTCCAACCGCCAATTGACCCACGACCACGCTTGTCAACAACGCAGCAGCAGCAAATTTTAAATGATGTTCAACAGCATCAACGTCGTTTTAATTTCGGTAAGTTTGATTTCCGTAAACTATATTTCTTCATTTTATTTTCCGATTTTTAGTCAATACTTTGTTTACATTAGCCAAATATCGAGTGGATCCACTGAAACAGCAATTCCAGCAGCCGCAACAACAGCAACAACCACAGCCACAGCCTCAACAGTCAGACCGTCCATTTTTCCAAACTGCACAGTCGCAGTACCAGTTTCCGCGACAGAACTTTGCTCCAACAGGACTGAATCCGTTCAGCACCTTTCAAACCAGCGACTTACCATTTATCAACTTTCGTAATTCACCAGACGAATTTAATTTTTTCAATGACCCAACAGCTACTTTGCATCTTCAAAGCTACTACGAAAAGCAACGGGAACTAGAACTCTTGAGAAAACAAAGAGAGCAGTTGATTTTAGAACAGCAGGAACTGAGACGGCAGCAAGAATTATTGAGACTTCAGCAATTAAGAGCTTTGACCTCAACTACACCCAAGCCTACAACAACAACTACTACGACCACAACTCAGCAGCCTATTACACAATCTCCTGCACTATTGGCTTCACCCTCCTCCCGCAGAATTACTCCAGCAGAATCAGAAATATTTCTAAAAGCAATTGCGAATCATCAGAAAAAATTCACCACAACGGCTAAGCCAGTTACACCAAGACCAGAAGTTACGACTCATCGGCCACGACAAGAGCGTGTTCAAGAAGATCAATTCACTCAAGATATTCCCAGAGAACTTTTGTCCCTGATCCAAGCTCAAAATCCCCAGCTTTTAGGTGGTGGTAGAAACAAACCGCAAATCAAAATTATTTATCAAACGGAGAAACCGGCAACCCAGAGGGCAACGTTGAAAACAAAGAGTTTAGAAAAGGATTTGTTGCTGAAGCAATTGAAACTTGCGCTTGCGGAAAATTCTGAGGCTGAAATCGAGAAAAATGTTACAACCCGTGACTTGGTTCTGCCGAATGGAAAGAAACTTCAAGTTATTCAAGCGCCAAACGGGTTGTCTTCAATTATTCCTAATGAAGGTTCCAGTCAGTTTCAAACAGTAACCCAAGCTTTGGATACCAAAACTGCCTCGACTACGAGTGCTCCCACGACTGGTAAATCTGCAAGCACTATTTTGGAAGAACTAGCCAAGGGGGTGTTACCTCCTGGCGCGGACTTTGAAGTGCTCAAGCACAAAGATGATGGCAAATTGGAAGAAGTTGGCAAAGTACCAATTCAGAATTCTGAAAAGAAGGTGACTTTTGTGGTTCTTGAGGAACAATCTGACGGTAGTTACAAAGTACAAGGTGTAAAGGGAAACAACGGAAAGGACAATAGTTCTGATGTACAGACAATTGTAGAGAAGATAAAAAATGGTGAATTGAAACTACCTCCAAGCTCCAAAAGTCCTATTTCAGATGATAAAACACCCATTACGACAGTAACTAAGCCAACTACTACAACTACGACTACTACAACTACAACTACACCTTCTACAACTACAACTACTGTAGAACCAACGACCTACAAGCCATCAACAACTGCTGAACCAACTACCGTTAAGCCAACAACAATTAGACCCACGACTATCAGGCCTACCATTAATATTAGGACAACGACTGTTAAGTATACAGATGCAGAAATACCAAATGTAACAAAATATCATAATAAGTAAGTATTAGAGCTAATAAATGTATTTTTACAAACTTTCTATAACAACAAATTGATGGATGTCTGTTATTACAGTGAGCTAACAAGAGATTATTCACCTTACGCGGCAGTAACCTCAAACTCTGTAATTTCAACTGATAACTACGTAACATCAGCTTCAACACCATCTGCTAATATTTATAACTCAATCTCGAGTTTCATTCCGTCGAGTCAAAGACCTACAACAGCGGCAAATTATAGGATTGGATCATCACCGATAGTTATTGCACAGAAAAATCATTTCATTCCTACCATGGCACCAGTTAACGAAATCATAACAACGCCTTCTTCAACGTTTTTACCCCACTCCTCGTCTTATGTTCATTTCTCAACTAATCTAGGGAATCCCTCTACTACAGCGACACCTAGGCCACTTACTAGTACCATTGGTTCGATTAATAATGTTGCGTCAGAGAATTTGATTATTGACGATTTTCACCAAGGAAGAAATACGATCAACTTTGATAATACCATCAATCAATTTAATAGCGGAGAAACGATTGCGAATCTTTTGAAGAGAGAAGGCTTGTTTGCGATGGCTAAATATCTTCGGCAATCAGGATTAGATAAAGTACTCAATGACACTGGTAAATATTCATTTTTTATTATTTAGAAGTTTCAATAGGCGCGCAGTAGCCTATCGGATCCGGCCCTCTTACCAAAGCATTGGACCGGGTTCGAGTCCGGCGTACACCAATGAATATTTTCACTATTTAAGTGTATTATTCTGCTGCGCCCAAAAAAATAAAACGAGTTCCACTCTCAAAAGTTTACTCCTATCGTAGTCGCT